>JASDQU011509230.1:5015-19318 GCA_032191745.1 Picea mariana
TATGTGTGACTGATGATCTTTACTCTTACTGTCCATATGCTGTATGATTGGTTGATGATACATGAAGAAATCTTAATAATTATTTAAAAGGCATAAAATTGTTTAAGCTTATAAACAACTGATTCACCCCCCCTCTCAGTTGTTCTAGTATTTCCAACATCTATGACATTAAGGGTAGCTCTCAGGAAGAGGGGGTGTCATCATTAGAGGATTGGTCCTCATACGCATATGATTTAGACCTTTGGAAGCCTGATGATGAAATGGTTACTTCACCTAACATCACTTATCACCAGTTCTTCAGGGCCCCAAGGCCCTAGGTAAGTCATTTTGATTCCATGCATTTTGCATCTTGATTGCTCATACTAGTTTTGATGCATTTCATTTTCATTTTTCTCTACTTGCATATTGATTTCATGCTTAGATTAGAATTATTTTATTTTATTTTTAGAAAAATGTAAAAAAATTGTTTTTCTAGTTTAGTGGGTTTTGAATTATAATCATATGAGAACAAGGATGAGTAGGCCATCCTGCACTTGAAAGTTTGATGTTTCCTCGCAGGCATAGGTCTACTAGGAGACGTTGTGGTTCTCATGCACTCTACGATGAGCACATGTCCCCAAGTAGGAGCTAGATGTTATCCCCATTTTGTGGATAGCTAAGGAGATTATGTCTTGAGGCCCCCAAGTTGCAAATATGGAGTGCCAAGGGACTACATGGCTAGCAGTACCCTTTGCATAGATGGAAAACCCACTCACCACCATAGATGGTCATAATTTTTCACATGGCATCCACCACACCAGTTGGCTTCCGGAAGGCAGTGGGCCTTGCTCCATGAGGTACAAGTCAGTATTATGGTGAGCATCATTTCAATATTTAAGCCATTTGATTATTTTGTATCTTAGATTGCTCTAGATTTCATGATATGTGCTTGGACATTATGCCTTTTTCCATGTTCACCTTGGTGGTTGACATTGTGCCCTAGTAAGTGGTCTTCTTTGGGAATGGGTTTGCTACTAGGAACTCCCTTAATGAGCCATCGTACCATTCCTAACCATACTTACCACTTTTCATCATTGTTCCCCTCCATTTCCTCATCCCTTGGGGTTCTAGGGTGTATTGACCCAACAAGGGGTTGTCCCTCATTATATGGGAAGAAGGGGCTAAAGGCCAAGAGGGGTTAGTGTTGGGTAAAAGATAAAAGCCTTGTATAAACCTTCCAAATGCTTCGCCTAGGGATCACCCAAGAAAGAAATGAAACACTTATCTTTGAATAAAGGGGGCTGACAATACAATAAAGAATGCTTAAAAGGTTAGTTGAAGGATAGGAGGTCTCATCACGAGTCGACCTATCACGTCCATGAATATCTAGTGGTATGAAATTATCATCATCTGATCACCAAACTAGGGTAATGACTCTCAGTTGCATGGCTGAGAGAAAGGGGGTCTCATCACGAGCCAACCTTTTCATTTCCATTAGGTGTTTGTGGGTGACATTGCCATCACCTGGTCACCACGCTAGGGCAATGACCTTCAACCTTTCCTTATGCTATATTAAAAGAAAATAAATAAAGAAATATAAAATGCAATTGATGGGCTTGGAAAAAGTGCATTGTGGATGAAGGTACCACACACCCTCTACAAAGGCACCCATGAATGAGACACTACGACCCCTTGTATGCCATGAGCCCTATGCCCATTGAGTCTTGACCCCAACCACTTCATCCACTTTACATGGATTAGAGAGGGATTTATTGGAAACTCTCCTTGACCTAGGGAAAGATCTACCCAATAGGACACCTCGTCAACCCTCCCATACTTAMGCTTGACAAGTCACATAATGTCTTTGAGCTGTTAATTGTTTGATATAGTGATATTTTATGCACATGCTTAGATGGATTATTTATTGATTGGATTCACTTATCATGATGTTAYRACTTGAGATCCTTGGAGGGTGTGCTCATTTTTCTTTGCAGGACCTAGCTAGTGGACAATTTTGGGAGAACAAGTCTAGCTTCGGCTTCCATGGGACTACAAACCMAYAGGTTGGATGTCAGGGGCCCACATTCYAGATGAGAGAGATTAGACTTGGAYGGCCTTGATGATGAYTTGGACAACATATCCCACCCCCTACTTGCCAAACAATTTTCCTAGGAGGGGCAAAAMGTTCCACTTTTGAGCTTGAGTCATGATCTTGGGGGCTAGGACATGGTGGTGAGGTGCCACTCTTGTGACACATKGATGTTTAARGAGGAGAAARGTCTTCACCATTATGAGAGTACTTAGATGCTTGACATGTGGCCTTTTGAGGCCTATCCGTGCTTCTCCAACACCAACGACTTCCTCAAAGTGGCATAATGTCCCCTAAAGGGGTGATGTCCTCCTAAATTAGGGTTTTATTTGTGCAAAAGGTGAAATTTTAAGTGAATTGTTTAATATTACTTTGTTAAGGGGGAAAGATTAGGGTTGTTGACCCCTAATCTTGTGGTTTACTCCTTATTTTGTGGACAAACTATTGTAGATACATTTAGTATAAATAAAGATCATTAGATCTCATTTTAAAGATAACTCTCCCTCTTGTTAGAGGACTTGGTCTGAAATTTTCGGCCCCCCTGGCTCTTTTCATCTCTTGTGCACTTGTTTATGGATATCTATTAGTGAATGGTTGATGTAAGTATAGTGCTAGCTTTGGATGATGCTTTTCTAGCTCTTATGGTGGATTTGTCTTAGTATTTCTCTTGATCTTGGTATGGTTTTTACTCTCTTGCTATGATTTTTTTCAAATCAAGTATTGTTATGCTAGGAGCTAGGTGGGAAGTATAAGGGCATACACCTCCACCATAGTCTTCACCATTTTATTTGCTTCATCTCATTAATTACAAGGGTTTGCTAAGAGAAGTATAAGAGCATGCACCCTCTTAGCTTAAACCCTAGCCTAGAGAAACTTGCCTTGGGAAGTAAAAGGGTTTACATCCCCAAGGAGGTAGCTTCTCTAAGCTCGTTGTTTATTTGACTCCATTAACCCAATAGTAAAGGCACTAGTCATACTTTTTTCATTCGATATATAAAATCATTGCCTTGGGAAACACAATTTTTGGTCTTTTGAAAGGTTTCTTGCTTGAAGTTGGTTTGCCCAATTGAGAGGACTCTTCCCCTACTAGGGCATCCCCTCTCTCCCACTACTTCTTGCTGCTGTTATATAATTACATCTTCAACCATTAGGGGCGCAGAAACCCTAACTTACTTGTTTTAATAACTCTCTTATCAACTGTTGGATTTTGCTCAAAGTTTGCAAACTTACTCTCCTTGGCCTAGCACACTTTTTGGCAAAGTTTGAGGGGATTTTAGTGGTTGATTTTCTTGCTGTAATACATTGAATGTTACAGCCATAAGGCTGATATAATTTGCTGTAGAAAAGTGTTTACAACAACGTTATCTTTTGTGCTAGAATATTGGCTTTTCATCTTGAGTTTAGCTAGTCTTTCTCTTTCAATTTCTACTTGATCTCTAGCACTTATTGAGTAGCTGATAGTACCATTTACTTGCTGATATATATTTTTATCTACTGCTGCAATTTAGGGACAACAATATTAACTTGTTGATCCAACTAATATCTATCTTTGCAAAGTGTGTTTTCTTGTGTCTCGAGAAGGTACAATCATCCGAAGAATTACTATACCTGTGGGGAAACAATTACTTGACTTGCAAGGTATCTCTCCCTACCTTTATTTCCACTTAGAATTGACGTCTAGGGGATTCATTTATACTTCTCTCCATATCCATCTCAATCCCCCTAGGGTCACTGGGATTACCTCCCTAGAGTGACCTAGTCACCCTTGAAGTGCGAGACCTACATTAAGGTGACATTGGGTGTAGGATTCCCAAGTTGTAGCACTTGTTTCGTGGTTGGGGCGTGCTTTTCCCAACCTACAACTTGCACTATAACAGAACCAAAAAGGTACCCAACAACCTGGTTGGAAGAAGAAGGGTAAGGATAAAAGGGAGGGGGAAATAATAATAAGAATGTCAATAAACTGGAATCCATTTCTGGTGGGGGCAAGAATTAAAAGGGGAAGGTCAAGTTTCCTTGTAATATTTGCAAGGAAGATCACCTCAGTCATGAATTCCCCAAGATGGAAGAAGCTGAGAGATGGTAACCATGGTACTCCTCTGCCTGAGGGAACATCATTGAATGTCTACATGCTTAGCTCAGATGCCTATCTGCAAAATCAAGCACGTAATTATGATAATCTCAAGTTTGAGTCAAAGAATAAGGAACCCTATGAGTAACAAGGGCCTCTTCATATTGAGAATCCTTCCGTGAGTAATGTTATGCCTCGCATACCAAAAGGTGTGTTCAAGAGGGTGTCACATAATCCAAATGCTAGGACTGCTCAAAATTATTCCATCGTGGAAGATTTGGCCTAATCACCTTGTGCGATGTCTGATCTCGAGGTATTCCAAAGTTGCCCAGTGCAATAGAGTGCATTGGTTTTTTCTATCAGGGCCACATATGCTTCTATCTCATAGCTCATTACATTTGATCTATCTAATTTCAAACATTGCCTCCCTTATCACGTTGCTTTTCAAATTCAAGTGGTGTAGGCCATGAAGAACATTTTTAGGACAGTGATTGATGAGGGAGCATCGATGTGTGTGATGTCGCTTTCTTGTTGGAAAGCTATCAGATCTCCAGAGCTTGATCCATCCCCTACTCTTCTAACTACATTTTCTAGTCGTTCTTTTCGGCCCCATGGGATACTTTTCTCCTTCCCCATACAGTTGGGGGGAAAACTAGTTTAGGTTGAGGTCGAAGTAGTCGATGCTGTGCTCGACTACAACCTTTTGTTAGGTCACATTTGAACTTATGCCATGACTATTGTTGTATCTTTGATTTTTTGAGTTATTTGTTTTCCTCATGAATGAAAAATCATGATGATCGATCAGTTGTATTTTAGTCATTCAGATTCAGCTGCATAGCCTGGATCTAATGTCCTGTTAATAGATGGTCCCAAGCGGTGAACGAAAGTATTGACGTTGGAATATATTCTTTGTTAATGGGAATTTTTAATATCCCAACACCAATATCGTACATTAGCTCCACTCTGGTTATCTCGAGCTCATCGATTTGATTGGTTCCCATATCCCAAGTGCATCATTTTCGAATGATGTACTTTGAATATCCTTGGATTCTACCATCCTCGTCTGACTCGGTAGAAGGGATCAATTGTGCAGGAATGGAAAGGCTATTTTCTCCAATAAATATTTCTTATGAGGCCGTTCAAAAAGGCCACTACAAACCCAGATCCAAATCCTCTTTGGACAAAAGACGTTGATGATCTTCTGACGCCCATTTGGGCGGTTAACTCTTCTCATTCTCCTGATTGTCTCGAGACAGTATTTCCCTCAGACAAGGTAATTTTAGAGCTAATGACACGTCCGGAGAGACCTTGGGAGTATTTACATCATCGATCTTATTTCCTTCCCAATATGGATCACATTGGAAGAAGAGAGTTCCATGTCCACATGAGTGACAATGTTGATAGGATCATGAACCCTTTAGTGAAGCATGGTGTTTATGTCGAAGGAAACATGGCCAATATTTTGGAAACGATGCTTATCAACATATCGAATGATCCCAACATTGTGGAAAATGTGATTATCAATGCAGATAGTTCTTCTAAAGAGATTTGTAGTTATACCACCTTGTTTAAGGAGTTTTTCAATGTTTTCGCTTGGTCATACGAGGAGATGTTGGGTATAGACCCTTGAATTGTCAAGCAAGAAATAAATACTTATCCTAATGCTAAGCATGTTTGGAAAAAGTCGAAGCCAATCAATCCTAGGAAGGCATCTGCCATAAAGGCTGAGGTGGATAAGCTTCTCAAAGTGGGTTTCATCTATTTGGTTCCACTTACAGAATGGGCATCAAACCCTGTTCCGGTTGACAAAATGCAAGGAACCATCTGTGTATGTATGGATTTTACGGATTTGAATAAGGCTTGTCCAAAGGATAACTTCCTGACACCATTGATTGATCAAATTATCAATGAGTGTGCGGACAACAAGATCTTCTTCTTTATGGAAGGGTTCTCTTGCTACAATCAGATCCAAATTAAACCCGAGGATCAACATAAAACCACATTTATTTGTCCTCGGGGAACTTTTGCATATCGAAAATTCCTTTTTGTCCTAAAAATGTTGGGATACCTTCCAACGAGCCATAATATTTTCCTTCCATGACATGAAACACATTATTGAGGCATATTTGGATTATCTAGCCGCTCATTCGTGTCATAGAGCCAATCATCTAGATCACCTCTATCGTGTGTTCCAGAGATGTCGTTATTATTACATCTGGTTGAATCCACACAAATGTAATTTTTGTGTTGCTTCGGGGCGTCTCCTTGGATTTATAGTGTCAAACAAAAGGATCATGGTGGACCCTTTAAAGGTTGAGGCAATAGTCTAGTTTCCTCCCCCACACATTATTCGTCAACTTCAGAGTCTCCAAGGAAAAGTGAATTTCCTTCATCGTTTCATCGATAACTATGCTGATATCACTAAGGGTTTCATGTGTTTGCTAAAAAAAGGGGTCCCTTTCGAATGGGATACTTACACACAAAGATCTTTCATTGAATAAAAAAAGGCTTTAAGGTCTACCCCTCTCCTTAGTCTGCTCGATTTTACTCGTGACTTGTTGTGGTACATGGCGACGTCTGAATTGACCATAGGTATGGTTTTAGTGCAAGAAGATGTTTCACTTATCAAGCACGTCATTTATTACCTAAGTCATGGTTTGGTCGATGTTGAGTTGTGATATTCACACATTGAGAAGCTATCTCTAGCAGCAGTTCATGTTGTCCAGAGACTCCGACATTATATTCTCCTCTGTAAAACTATTGTTATTGCAGATATCAATCCTATCCAATATGTATTGACTCACCATATTGTTGATGGGAAATTCAACAAATGGATAGTATTTTGAAATAATTTGACTTAGACTTTTCCTCGACAAAGTCCAAAAAGTCGCTTGTTTTTGTGGAGTTGATGTCAAGGTTTCCTAGGGAAGATAAGGAAGAACCTTTTGAAAACTCATTTTCGTATGAATCCATATTCTTAATATGTTCTATTGGTCCTAGGTATGGAGACATTCTTATATATCTCTATACTTTAAAGTTCTCCCTGCATTATTTGAGAGAGGAGCAATGTCGCATTCTCCATTAGGCAAAAAATTATCTCATCATTGGTGATACCTTATATCGTCATGGTGTAGACTCGATTCTACATCGTTGTGTGACTCACGAAGAATCAAAGTTCATTTTAAATGACCCTCACAGTGGAGGATGTGGATGTTATCTCTACGGGTTGGAAATAACCCAAAAAGTCTTGCGTGTCGTATATTTTTAGCTGACGATCTTCAAAGATTGTATCGAAGCGGTCAAAAAATGTCATCAATGTCAAATTTTTACTCATAAGATGCACCCGCATCCTGCTTCACTTTTTCCAGTCATCATCGTCGGCCCTTTTACTAAGTGGGGCATTGATTTCATGACATGTGACCCGCCTTTGGCTGGTGGGCATCATTACATCATTGTGGTCGTCGATTAATTCACAAAGTGGAAAGAGGCCATGCCTACTTTTTGAAGTGATGGTGACATTGTTGCACTATTTATATTCAATCAGGTCATTACTTGGTTCAACATTCTGAAAGAGATTGTCATTGACCATGGTAGTCACTTCTAGAATAAAATGATGTCGGAGCTGACATCAAAATTGGGTTTTAGGCATGAGAATTCATCTCCATATTACCCGTAGGCGAATGACAAGTTGAGGTTGTTAATAAGTATCTCAAGACCATTCTTCAATGTATTTTCAACACGATTGATTCTAACTGGCACATCATGCTCTATCTAGCTTTATGGGCATATCAAACTGCAATTAATATTGCTATTGACTTTTCACCATTCCAACTCATTCATGGATTGGAGGCAATCTTACTAATTGAATGTGAAATACCTTCACTTAAGATCGTCGTAGAGCTTCTACCTGACTCTTGTGAGTTAGAAACACACCTTGTTCACTTGGAACATCTTGATGAATAGCATCGTGATGTCGCCATTGCAAATGAGGCACATAAGAAACGAGCTAAGAGTGAGCACGACAAGTGCATGCACCCAAGGATCTTCTCTGAAGGTGACCTTGTTTTGGTTGATGACCAGGATAAAGCTGCCTTACTAGTAGGAAAGTTCAATTCGTTGTGGCATGACTCTTACATTGTGAGGCATGCCCTTCGGAAAGGAGCCTATGAATTGGAAGACTTTCAAGGGATTGTGCTTTTAGATCCCAGGAATGGGCTCTATCTTAAGAAGTATTACGCTTGAGAATTTACGCTTAGGCGTTCCCTTTTTAATTATTGTACATTGTTATATTTAGTGTTAGTTTAAATATATTTTTGCGTTAGTGGTTCTTATCATGCTTCTTCTTGATTGGAAGATGTCATGGAATTCTTTGGTCTTCGTAGGGTTCGCCAATGGCACTAGTTGTCACACTCAGAACCTCACTTCTGCTGCATGGGTAATTTATTCTCCCATGGGCCAATTGGTCACTTCTGAAGGTGCTTGTCTTGGCCCATCTACTAATAATGTGGCCAAATACAACATTGTTATTTTGTGACGCCATTACACATGGCATTCAGTCCTTAGAAGTTCATTTGGACGCTTAGTTTGTAATGTCTCAATTAAAAGGTGAATTTCATATTTGTGACCCTATGTTACATCATTGTTTCCTTTATGTACATTTGTTGGAGCGTCATTTTGATTATATCACTTATAGTCATGTTCCAAGAAATTGCAATTCATTATGTGATGCATTTGCTAACTACGTGTTAGACCGACACTTATATCATTCACATTAATCAGGAGCAAAATAATCACACATGTACATAATAGAATCATCAACACACTATCATTAAGGCAAAAAGGATCATCTGTATATATATTGTCATCAATGTTCATTAAGTACAAAATGTGAATCATGTTACAAAATAGGCTTTTAGCCTCAATTTCCCATCTCTAAGGACCGATAATACAAAAAATATAAATATCTCATCATCACGATCCTGAGGGACCAACCCTTCCCTCTGCATGCCTCTCATAGCACACCATGACATTGGTGAGATGTTGAAAGAGCCGCACCCATGCTCATGGTACCCCAACTACATGTCGTGGAATCTGCTCCAGCATATGCTCAATATGTATCATTGGCAGGGGGCATACCAATATGTCAAGGTTCCTTTGCATTATCCAACACTTGATCAACATCTCCTCGTGGTTGGTCATCTCGACCATGTCAGGCATGTCGAGGAAACCCCTCAGGCCATCTCGGTCCCACATATGCATGATCAAACAATCACATCATTATCTTGATTCACACCAAGAATATTTACTTCTTAAAACATTTATTGATATAAAATATAAAAAAACAAATATTAAAAAAAAAACGATTCTTACCAATATCTTTGTAGGCACTGCCAAGAGGAATGGGCATATCTCGAGCATTGTGATAATTTATCCCTACACAGGGATTTCCTTTATCGCAACAACTTAGCATGACCACCAAGCAAAAAATGTGTCGTCCCAAGGATCACCCAGCTAACCTCCTCCTTACCTCGGGAGTACTTCAGTCCATCTATCCATCATGCCATCTCGAACATAATGAGGATGGATATCCACTTGAGGACTCATCATACGCATTCTCTCAAAGAAAAAGGTGCACAAGAGGCTTCTAAAGATGAAATTCTTCATCTTTCCTTGCTTGCATTTTGTTAGTTGGGCATTCATGCACATCAACATCGAGGTGGTCCAGTCATATATAACAGGACTCAAGCATTTAAATTCATAGAACATCATGGTTCTTGAATTCTGATGCAAAGAGGTTGATCCTGCAATCTGGGCATTCGTAAAAAAAATAATTTTAAGGCTGAGGTTGTCTAATTGCTTTATTGGGAGTTGACTCCCAAATTTTTCTGTCTTAGCCGAGTAGTACATAACAATGTATTCATTGATAGTTAAGCCAATGGATCCTTTGCCTTTCAAGTTCACTACCTCATCTGGACATGATAAACTTGTAAGAAAATGTATGTCCTCAGTCTCAATATTCAAGGATTGCTCGTTAATCACGAATGCATCAACTTCAGGCTCCCAATAATCAATCAATGATTCTAGCAATCTCCTTTGTTCCCTAATCCCATTGCAACTTAAGAATTTAGAAAATCCACATCATCAGAGGGTTTCTTGAGCCTCCGATTCATCCTTGACTTTGTTATCCACATCTCCATGCTCTCTTTCCCTCCATTCAATCAACATCATGCAAAAAATTCAAATTCTTGAGTTATAATTTTTTTTTGAAGTTTATGGAGATGTATGCAACTTCATGTTAGGACAGTCACGTGCATATGCGATTGTCACTAACAGGGATCACTTACATCTTTCCATTTACACCACTCGTGTTGAAGTAGGGCGCGCACATGGTCGTATAACCTAAAATTTGCATTAAAAACTAAAAAATGCACTAAAAAAAATTGGATGAAAATGGACAAGAGGGAATGGTATCTTACCTGGTCCAAGCGGTTTCAAATTCCGAGCCATGTGCATCCCATACCAGTCCTTAGAAGGTTGAAGGGTAAAAATGCTCCAAATGCACTCCAAAAGGGTAAAAATAAAATGATATGTTAAAAAGTCATTTTATTTACCTATTTTAACCCATTTTCTATACTTTTTACATAGTTTTTTAGCCCTTTTAACATTTTTAATGCAGTTTAGATTAATTAAATGCTCTGGAGATGTTTTGTGGAGCAATTTTCTTTGAGAGGTGTCTCTTTCTCACAAGTATTCCTACATTTTTAGGCATTTTTCGACTTCTTCAACATGTATTTTGTTCCTTACTAGAATATAGGGTAGGTCTCATTTCGCTTGCAAAATGCATTTATCTGTACCGATCACATATTTTCCATAGGGTCATTCCCATTCATTTACGGCATTATACCTTAAACCCGCTCTAAAGGTGTCGTTTACGGATGGTAGAGCTTAGCTTTTCATGGGTGTCCTAGTTAGTACCTCACTAGCCATTATGGCACCCATGCTGTAGTTTTTCTAGTAGGCTCGGAAGCCTTATTTAGTCCTGCCATGACTTTGTGTTGAAGACTCATGTCTTCTTCCCATATTTTACTGGTGAATTACTCGCTGGGCTTCCAAAATTGTTGTGTTGAGTTGTAATTTCATTTCATATTGACCGCTCGTGCTTTTCGGGCCTAATGTCGGTTTCAACTTGTTGTTATATAGCCATTTGTATATGCATTCTCGAATGGTTTCGAACCTTGGAATACTAGCCTTTGCAACTTGACACCCTTTATCCCTGGAGGAAAATTCCCTTGAGCATCCATATCCTAGACATGTTTCCTTGCATCGAGCATAGGTATGTTACTTGCGCATAGAACTGTTGAAATATTGTAACTGCAAAGAATATTCTACTTATTATTGAGCTATTATCTTATAGATCAATCCCCTTTTGTGGATCGATCATGTCGGGCTTTGAAAAATATCAAATCCCCTTTTGTGGATTGGTCAAACCCTAATTATTATGCTGCTAATTAATAAGTCGCCCCTCAGGCCTAATTAAAGTGGTTTTAACCACTAAGTGAAAAAGTTGGTCCTGCTTGATGAAGACACTGTTGGCATGTTTTACAGACAGCGTATGCTTAGCATTGATGGAAAGTACATCAATGATGATGGCTTGAGTACAGGTATAATGTGCTAGGTGGGCACCTGAAGTATTTTGGGAAGACATAGCAGAGCAAGCTCGTGAAGACCAGAAGAGATAGTGCAGAGGTGCACGCAGAGGCAGAGTATGCGTGTTTGTCATTGATGGCAAAGATCACGACCAATAGCACAACAATGATCGCATGGCAATATCAGAAGCTAAAATCCATTTCAGGTGTCAGAAGCTAAACTCTATTTCGGAGTTTCAGATACCGGGAGTTGGAAGTGTCAAAACACTTCATCATAGAAATGCCGAAGTTGCAAAATGTGAAACGCCGAAATCCCAAAACAGGCACATCAACCAGAGTTTCGAATACTGGGAGTTGGAGGAGTCAAGAGTCGAGACTCTTCATCATAGGAGTCTCAAAGTTGCGAAATGCGAAATGTCAAAATCTCAAAACAGGCACATCAACCGGAGTTTTGGATACTGGGAGTTGGAGGAGTCAAGAGTTGAGACTCTTCATCACAGGAGTCCCGAAGTTGCGAAATGTGAAACGCCAAAATCCCGAAACAGGCACATCAACTGAAGTTTCAGATACCGGGAGTTGGAGGAGTCAAGAGTCGAGACTCTTCATCAGAGAAGTTCCGAAGTGCTGAAATGAAAAATTGCAAAAGGCACTAACAACTAAAATCCATTTCGGAGATCCCGACTTGGAGAGTCGAAATGCTTCGCAGCGGGAATTCGCGACATGCGAAATCACGAAATGTCGAAATGTAAAAAACACATTTTGGTGTAGGTTTTGGATACTGGGAGTTGGAGTGTCGAAAAACTTCACCACAGGAATGCTGGAATGCCAAAATGCGCAAAACACCTTTTGTTGTAGGTTTCAGATACCGAGAGTTGGAGTGTCGAGACACTTCTTCACAACCATGCTGAAATGCTGAAATACCGAAATGTGAAATGGCGAAATCAACGCGAGACCCTGTGCTAGTAATCCAACGGTGTTGTAGACTTGGAAATCTGATCGAAGGGATACTGTTACTCTTCACAGTTAATCGATCAGTTACGATTCAGTTAGCAGAACTGAATCATGACTCTTGAATGGTTGGCAATTCAGTTGCTGATGCATTGATCTAAAAATGAAGAAGACTTGTATTCTTGAAAATATTTGCAAGATTTAATTCATGTGTTAAAATGAAAATGGATCAATTTTGCAACACAACTTTTATAGGAATTACTCATTCAAGATGCATATAAACAACAACAATAAATAATGAACAGAAAACACATATCACAACAAATGATAAAGGAGTTCACCCCTCTCTTGGGCTACATCTCCTGGTCTAGCTTCCAATGGATCTTTTGTATTATTTGCTCAAAGTTCTCAAATATGTGCTTTACAATGCTCAAAATTCCAAATAGATGGCTCCAATGGCTTCAGAACGTCCAAAAACCCATAGCGGGGCTTTTTTGGCAGCGTGTTTGGCCAAAAATTGAAGAAGATAGGCTTCCTGGAAGTTCCCCTTCAAACTTGTTGTCTCTGGATCGACAAAATGCACCCTTGTTGTCTCAACCTAGCCCCCACATGCTTTTATGTGTTAAAACTCAGCACCGGGTGCAACCGCACAAACGGTGCAAACTGTAGGATGGTTATGGGCATGGCTAACCCCTAACTGCCAAGGCCGTGGTCGTGTGACCCATGTGACCGCGCGTTTAAAGAAAAAAGGGCCAAGAATTTAAGAGAAAATGTTATCATGACAAGTGGTGGGCGTTGGTTGTATAACCGTTTGAACCAAAATCCAAATCCGTGCATGCGCCAACGGTGTGACCAAGGGTCATATGGTATTGTATATATGATCGGGGGTTGGGGCTAAGCCCTAGCCCGGACGCGCCCCAACTATCCACATGTGCAAATTCAAATAATTTTAAAACTATTATATGGTAAGTACTACCATGTGGGCGCGTTGGCAGCCCAACCCTTGCCAAAGCTTTGCATTGAATTGGAGGTTCGGGGTTCGAATCCCACGAACTACATAAAATTTTGAACGACCAAACCAAACAACCCAATAACAGGGTGCCACGTGGCACCATACAACCAACCAAAAACTACCATGTGTCGCAATATCATTCGTCCATATCTACCAACCAATGAATGCCATGTGTCGTACGGTCTTACCAATTTAGCTCTGCCACGTGTCATACGGACATGCCATGTCAGCCTCTGTACGGACTGTACAGTCAACATCCCTTTTTTTTGCCTGTTTGACGTTTTGAACAGAACACGATATATCTCTCATCCAACGTCTGTTTGAACCCAAATGAGTTGCGTTGGGTTTGTGATGACGAGGCCTATGCTCCCGTTCGATTTGAAGCGATTCCGAGCACTTTGAATTTTGAGAAAAATTTGATCCCTTGGATCACACCTCCCCATTGGAAAGCTTTTGGACCTCCAAAAGACTATTTTCAGTCTATCTGAAGATGAGGGTATAGCTCCCTCACCTTTCCAACCTCAATCCACTTGGCTTTGCTTGGATTTGTGCCTTTAA
>JASDQU011509231.1:6358-17246 GCA_032191745.1 Picea mariana
TTCAACATCTCCAGGTTGTGTGTCCTTCCATCGGATCAAAACTTCCTAGATAATGCACTAGTGAATAAAATGCTCATGTTTGTCCAAAATGGTCACAGGTTGTAACTAAATGGAACCCTCATCATCTAGTTCAGGAAGGCTAGTTTGAACACTACAATTGAACTATAGTACTTTCTTCAAGTAGGGTGCATGAAATACTAGGTGGAGCTTAGAGTGCCTAGGAAAAACTAATTTGTAAATCGCCAGGCATGTATGTTTGAATATAGTATAGGGTCCATAAAAATTAGGGGATAACTTCTAATGGCTCTTCTCTTTGAGTAATGTTCACTTATAGGGTTGGAGAGAGAATAATTATTTATCCCCTTCTTCAAAGTGGAATTCAAAGTGATGTTGATTATCTTGTTTCTTCATGTGATTGTAGGCAAATAGCAAATTCCTAGTATCACAAATAATGAAGGAATTACATTTCATGTGTTGTAGAAGCAAGGGTTTGCAAGATCCTAATGATAAAGGAGTGTAAAGTGATATATATCTCTAATATACCAAAGGGTTTCCAACAATAGTGCTTGGAAAAATATTTCATGGCACTAGATAAGCAGGATAGACCATACCCTTATTTGTACTACTTGATTCCCTAGTACATGAGGTTGATTTTCTCAGTGCACTATACTAATAGGATGGACGATAGAATTATGTAAGGTTGGTTTCATGTGTGCCTAGGGGGATTCCAATATACCCAAGGGTATGTGGAAGACAAATCCATATACATTTGTTATCTTATGGAAAAAAAAACTACTTGAAGGGTTACCAACATAGATTATAAGGGTGTCCAACCATGTGACATCACTAGTATATTTGTGTGTATTCTTCCTAACTACATGTTTACCACTAAATGATAAATATGTGTGTTATTTAAAGACATCAAAATCTCTCTCTCTCTCTCTCTCTCTCTCTCTCTCTCTCTCGTGTGTGTGTGTGTGTGTAATTTGAGCATATGATAGCACAGGAAAGTTATCTAACACCACTTGTAGTGTTCCTTGTTAGCTAAAACAAAATATTCAAAGAAAAATACACAAAAATATAATAGAAACATTAAAAAAAACATAATTTTGAGATAACGATAGTAAGAAATTTTTTATTGATATTCAGAATTGAGAGAAATATCCACTTGCCTCTTCGAGAGGGAAATCTCCAATTCAAAAGATATCAAAATACAATAATATTCACCTGGAAACTAATTACATATCTTCTACTACTATATATAGTTTATTATTTGTTGAAATATTGTAACTTCGAAGAATATTCTACATGAGAGAGTTGAATAATATTATTATATTATATTTAATTAGGCCCTATTGTGCCTGAGTAAAAGTCGACCCTATTGTGCCTTAACAGTTAATTGTAAATTAAGAGAGTAAAGTGACAGGTCGGACCAGGCCTAATTATAGGTTGGCCAAACCATTATTTATAAGAGAGGCGAGTGCCTCATTCGGACACACATGCACACCTAGCTTTGCAGTGTGCAAGTCTTGGAGGAGAAGCTATTGCAACTAGGGGTGACATCGAGGAGGGTTTTGGGTCTATCTCTTGGTATTTCTTGGTCAAGTGGTGTGCTACTCTTCCTAGTGAAGGAGTAGAGGAGGATCGTCTATTCGGTTTCTGGTCTATCTATATTGAGGAAGTTTTGTTGGGTTTTCTTCCCCATGAGGGTTTCCAAGGATAATCTACGTGTCTCTATTGTTTCTGTGATTGCCTCTCTTTCAGTGATCTTATTTATGCAGCTAATGTGACAAATGATTATAATAATAAATAACAACTGTAACTACTAGTTATATAAGTAAAACTTCAACATGGTATCAGAGTAGGCCTGAAAGATACCAACTCACAGTTTATAAAGAAGTGGCTATCCTCGGTGCACCCTCTCCAAAATTCAGTTTTCAATGTTGCAGTTGCTGCAAAATTAGGGTTTCTGCACAAACCCTAAAAGTGATGTTTTTACCTTTGTTGAAGGACGTTGGTGAAACTAACATCACCTAGGATCTTTCCCTAGGAGGGCGCATCTAGTCCCTGGATCAGAATTCCGAAATTCAAAGTTTGAGGAATTAGGGTTTCCTCATCAACCCTAGGTTGTAGTTGCAGTTATAGTACCAGTTGCAATTGCAGTTGAAGTATCATTTGCAGCGCCAGTTCATTCGTTCCAGTTCCTTCATTCCAGTTGCAACACCAGTTGCAGTGCCAGCACCAGTTGTAGTACCAGTTGCAGTGAAAGTTTATGTGAATTATTGGGACTAACTTTTATTGTCCTAGTGCGCCTCACCCTAGAAAATCTCCAGCTGCCTTTAAATTACAATTTGAAGAACCTTTGAAGTTTAAAGGTTTATTATTTATTGTTGTTGTTGTCGGATGGTGCCACTACATGTCGATAGTATCAAAGGTATGTACTTACATATGTTTAAATTGTATCATTATTCTAAAGGGTATTTTCATGAGAAAGGATATTTTGTATAAACAACAATCGTAGATACAGAAGGATCTCATATCTAGCACATTCAAAAGAACAATGCACCCCGGGTTTCATTAATTTGATATGCCTCTATTTGTTATGGCATTATTGTGATCTTGTGAACATCTAGGTTGTATTTTGATCTGTTGAAGTTATGACTATCATACTAATCATTGGTCAAATTTAAATTCAAAGTATTAGATTGATTAAAATTGAGATTATAGAGTTTATTATATAACCCAATTTTTATGTCAAGAAAGCACATTATCTTAGTAGAGAGGACAAGTTCAAGAAAATACTTGCCATTTTGAGTGAAGGAGACTCGAAAGAAAAGAAACACACTCATTCTTGAGGAAAAGACTCCAGGTTGCAGGTTTGATTGATTAAGTTGATAAGATTAAAATTTGCACATGTCAATTTGATAACTACCTCATTAGAAGTAAACATTATAGTTGTGATAGAAATCTTTGAAAAGTTTTATACTTGGTAGCATGTGATCACTATTGATATAAATGATTATTGTAATCATTTACTAGATATAACTAACATCTTTTGTAGGAGAAACTTTTTTTTTTTCCAAGTTACTATGGAGGAATTATTGATCACAACAATAGAAGAGATTTGCTCTCATTTCTTATTATTGTATTTCTTACTTTTTACCCTTGTGTTAGGCAGGTCACGAGTTATAGCTCTAAAGGAGCTATTGTGATTATTGTTCTCTCTATTGTTTTATTATTATTATAAAGAGTATTATTCGTGTCTATTGTTTCTCCCTTGTTGTTCTTGTTTCGAGTAGGTCACAGGTGATAACCCTGAGGGAGCTATAGTGACGATTGCAGGAGGCAATATATTAAATGAAACATGGAGCATATTATACAAGTTGTATATATGACTATATACATCCAAATACTGAATAATAAGAATAAGAAGCTACTTTTGCTAGATATAAAACATCTCATAAAAAGACAAATCATAAGGAGCTGGAGGCTCCAAAGATGACCAAACATTATAATAGAACTCATAGTAGACTTGGTCAATGGATAATGAAATCACCTTGACAAGAAGCAGAATTTGTTTGAATTCTAACTCACCTTTTCATATTAAGACTTGGTATTCAACACCAAGTATATCCTGCAGAGTCTCTGAAGTTTTTTTAGACTCAGAAGAAATCAAGGCTCAGAGGGAGAAGAAAAAGTTAGTAGAGCCAGAAGGGCCTACCCATAACCATTGCAGTAACCAAGAAGAGATCAATATGGTCATGTGACACTTTGCAGGATGAAAATCCATATAGAATTGACAAACCATATCATGAGAAGCAAATGGCTCCATCAATGGTGAGGCAGAAGGCCCCACCAAGTACTAGCTCAGAAGGAAGCTAGAGTTCAAAGGGCGTCAACCCTCACGATCCATTAAGGAGGAGCAGCCTCCCCGAGACCATTCATAGAGATGCATAAGCCTGATTTTTGTCCAGAGAATTCTCCCAGCAAGAGGGGGAAGACTATGATGAGACACTTGCTCCAGTAATCAAAAAAGTAAATATAGAACCAACACATGATTATGCAGATTGAGTTGTAGCTGAGCAAGTGTACTAGGTTGGTACAATATGATGTGAAAAATTGGTTTGGAGTACGAGACATGAAGACTCATGCCTGCAAGTTGAAGCAAGATCCAAGAGATTGGTATGGCAGGATTGATAGTTTTATGATGAGCTTGGGCTTTACCAAGAGTAAATTTGATCCCAACCTTTACTTCAAAATTGAGAATGATGGATCAGTTATATTGTTGTTATATGTGGATGAATTATTCTTGACAAATGAAGAAAATCTCATCACAGATTGTAAGAAGAATCTTGTCGTTGAATTTGAGATGAAAGACCTAGGCTCGATGCATTATTTCTTAGGTATTGAAATTTGGAAGAGCCCAGAGAAGATCTTCCTTAACCAAGGGAAGTATGTAGTTGAAATACTAAAGAAGTTTGGCATGTTGGAATGTAAATTCATGGCCACACCCATGGAGACGAATTTGAAGCTCCTGGTTGATACTTCGTCAATGTTAGTTGATGATACTCTATACAAACATATTATTGTTTAGTTGATGTATCTGACGAATCCCAGGAAAAATATATGTTTTGATGTGAACACCTTGAGTCAATATTTGGTGGAGCCCAAACATGTTCACCATGTAGCTGCAAAGCATGTGATGAGATACCTTAAGGGTACGTTGGACTATGGCCTCTGTTATACTAGATATTGTGACTTCAGATTGTATGGATATACTAATTCAGATTGGGATGGAAAAGATTAAGACAGAAAAAGAACTTCAAGATGTTGTTTCAATTTGGGGTCATCCATGACTTCATGGAAAAGCAAGAATAAATCTAGTATTTCTCTCAGTACGATAGAAGCAGATTACATTGTAGCATGTTCCTCCAGTTATGAATCCATATGGCTTTAGAAGTTATTAACAAGTCTATTTGACCTAGAGATGGATGCTACCATGATATTTTGTAACCAGAGTTGCATAAAGATGACAGAGAACCCAATGTTCCACGACAAGGCGAAGCATATTGAGATCCGGTACCACTACATTCTTGATATGGTACAGAAGGGAGTTGTGAAGCTCCAGTATGTTGTCACATATGAGCAGGTTGCAGATGTGTTGACTAAGCATCTATTTCATGTGAAGTTTGAGTAATTTTGAAACAATCTTGGTGTAGTCCGAAAGGACCTCCCTCGAAAGGGGGAGTGATGTTGATGATACTATGGTATCCTGACCAACAACGGGTAACTCAGTTAGGATTTTATATCCTAAGGGACTAATCATCCCTGGGAATATCCCAAAGGTCCAGTAAGGACGGTCTGTCAGAGTACCTGCGCATGTATATGTCAACTATGGTCAATAGTGGTAGCTCAGTTAGGATTTTATATCCTATGGAATCTTATGATTCCTGGGCAGATCATGAAGGTCCGGTAAGGACGGTCTGTCAGAGTACCATAGATGTTGGTGTTGATGCACCTACCTCATTATGTTGCCACATATAGATGTTGATGTTCCAATTTCATGTTGATGATGATGATGATGTTATTCCAGCTTCATTTTGTTGATGATGTTGATTTTCCAGCTTCATGTTGTTGATGATGTTGATGTTCCAACTTCATGTTGTTGATGATGATGATGTTACTCCATCTCCGCGCTACAAATGATGATGATGTTCAGTTTCTACTGATGTTGATAATGAGAAAAAATTATGATGACCTATAGTTATGATCGACAATGTTCTTGATGTTGATGATGGTGTCCTCTCCTCTTGGTGATGTATTGATTCCAGTCAGTTGTTATTAATGTTCTTAGTAGAATACCCTTCTTGTTAAGGGGGAGTGTTGAAATATTGTAACTTCGAAGAATATTATACCTGAGAGAGAATTGAATAATAGTATTATATTATATTTAATTAGACCCTATTGTGCCTTAGTAAAACTCGTCCCTATTGTTCCTTAACAATTAATTGTAAATTAAGAGGGAAAAGTGACAGGTCAGCTCAAACCTAATTATAGGATGGCCAAACCACTATTTATAAGAGAGATTAGTGCCTCATTTGGACACACATACACACCTAGCTTTGCAGTGTGCAAGTCTTGGAGGAGAAGATGATGCAACTGGGGGTGACATCAAGGAGGTTTTCTGGTCTATCTCTTGGTATTTCTTGGTCAAGTGGTGCATTAATCTTCCTAGTGAAGGAGTAGAGGAGGATCTTTTGTTCGGTTTCTGGTCTATCTAAATTGAGGAAGTTTTGTTGGGTTTTCTTCCCCATGGGGGTTTCCAAGGATAATATGTGTGTCTCTATTGTTTCTATGATTGCCTATCTTTCATTGATCTTATTTATGCAACTAATGTGCTAAATGATTATAATAATAAAGAAGAATCGTAACTGTTAGTTGTATAAGTAAAACTTCAACATTATTGACCAAAATCCTAGCTAATTGGTGGACCTCCATTAATAAGTCCTCAACCACTAAATAATGGACCTTGTTCAATGATGTAATGTACTTAACCAACAATATTAGAAAAATATTAACAAGATTTGGAGAAATTAAATGTGGAAAACTAAATACAAGTGAAAATACAATTAAACCTACATAATTATAACCCTTGTATTAAGACCTCCAAAAGAGTTAGAAATGTTCTTAGGCCTCTTTGAGGGGGAAACGTCATATGAGAAATATCCAATTATAACAACTTCACTTCACAAAACATTCCATATATTTCTAGCTCCATAAATGGCTTATTAATAAAAAAAACCTAGCTACTTGTGGTCCCATAATTAATGGGCATCAACCACCTAGTGGGCCTTATTTAATAAAGATGTCTCTTTTTGCATTAACTACTGATTAAATATCTAATGGGACTTATTCAAAGAATATGGTCTTGTACATTAAATGACTAACTACTAAGTACCCAAAGTAGGGAGGTTAGGCTAGACACTAACATGCGCCCCCCCCCCGCCTTTCATGCTAGAGGTATGGAAACTATTATAAAATCATTGTTGGTTCCCAAGTGGCATCTTTTGGTTTCATATCTTTCCATTGAATCAAAACTTATTGGAAGGTGCACAAGTGTATTCAATGCTCTCTGGCGGCTAATATTACTTTCGACTGAAGGAAAATGGACCCTTCATCAAGTTCTGTAAGGTTGGAATGAACTGAACAATTTAACCTCGTGATCTTCTTCAAACAAGACACATGAAACAATAGAGGGATATTGGAGTGGGTTGGAAGAGCCAATTTGTAGGTAACTTGTCCAATGTATTGGAGGATATGATAGGGTCCATAAAATTTTAGTGTGAGATTCTAGTGGAATTTATCTTTAGGTGAGATATGCCTATAAGGTTAAAGGTGAAGAAACACTAAGTTCCTTTCTACAAAATAATGCTTAGAATGATGTTGTTCAACCTATTACTTCATGTGATTTTGATCCATCACTAGAGTATCCTTAAGTGTGTGGAAAATGGCCTCTCTAGTTTGCAACATGCCATCTATTACTTGAACCTTGGATGTGCACGGTAAATACAAATCCATTGAAGGTTCTTTTTTTCCATAGACAACTTCATATGGTGTCATTTTGGTAGTGCCATGATAAGTGGTATTGTACTACCATTCTTCTAGGAGTAGCCATCGTTCTCATTGGTGCTACCAATCTAAAGCAAAGAATTTCAAATAGGTTTCCAAGCACTTGTTGACCACTTCGGCTTGAGCATCAATTAAGAATGATAAGTTGTGCTCATGTTCAACTAGGTACCTAGAGTTCAAACAACTCCTACCAAAATTTGTTGGTGAATGTGGGGTCACAATCCAAGAAAATGAAAGTGGGCATACCATTTAAATTAAAAATCTGATCCGTGCAAAATTAGACAATTGTGGAAGGTGTAAATGGGTGTGGTAGGGCACAAAAGTGAGAATAATTAAAATGGAATTCAAATACCACCATGGTGACTATATTATTTCTTGTTGTCAAAAGGCATACTATAAAATCCATAGAAATTTTAGTCCAAATAGTGGATGGTATCAGTAGTGGTTGTAATTCCTTTGGAGTCTTAATTATCTCCCCCTTTTTCCATTGATAGGCATGACATGAGGCTACAAAATTTTGGATGTATTTTTTCATTCCTTTCCAAAGAAAGATCACTTAATGTTTCATAAGTTTTGTGAAATCTAGAGTAACTTGTATTAGGATATGAATGCAACTCCTCTAACACCCCGAGTTTCAAATTTGAATTATGTACCAAAAAAATGTGCCCTTTATACTTCAAGGTATCTTGTTACCAAGTGTATCCGTTAGCTGGATTTGGTTCCTCTTGAATCATCTTGATGATTTGAACCACTGAGTCATTGGTCCTCCATCCTTGATGGTCTTTTCTGAACCAATTCAGCATAGGTAAGGATAAAGACATTAGAGAACCATCCTCCTCATATTTCCAAGACAAAGCATCCACCATCACATTCACTTTTCCTTTTTTATATATGATCTCATAATCGTACCCAAGCATATTAGTGACCCACTTGGGATGATCTGGGAATGACAACCATTGTTCCAAAAAATAATTTGAACTATGATGATAGGTTTTGATTGGAAATGCCACCCAATGAGATGCAAGCACCATGGATCAATAGCATGAAGGATGGCCATCATCTCTTTATAATAGGTGGATATGCCTAACTTCTTTCCACAAAATTGTTTATTAGTGAAGGCTAGGGGGTGTCCTTCTTGCATTATCATTATTCCCAAACCTTTACCCAGATAATCGCATTCCAAAACAAAATCCTTGGTGAAGTCAGGCACTGTTAAGATGGGTGTAGTACACATGGCATCCTTTAAGGTTTAGAAGGCTTACTTGATAGGCTCAATCCATACAAAGGAATTTTTTTTTAGTAGAGTTTTTAAAGAGATAACAATTTTCCCATAATTGCTCACAAAAATTCTCTAGAATCCCGTCAATTTTGAGAAACCATGTAATATTTTTAGAGTCTTGGTTCATGGCCAATCCTACATAGATGCAATATTCTTGGGATCAACTCTCTCCCTATCCTAATTAATGATATGATGCAATTATTCTACCTTTAAATAACCAAAAGTGCATTTAGAATGTTTGAGGAACAATTGGTTCTCACAGAGGAGTTGTATGGTTTTATCCACATTCTACACATGTGCTTCTAAGGTTTTTCTATATACAAAGATATCGTCAAAGACTACCAACACAAAATTGCATGGGAAAGGTTGAAAATGCTTGTTCATGAGGTTTTGAAAGATGGATGGTGCATTGCAAATCCCAAAGGGCATCACTAAGATCTCATAATGGCCTTCATTGATGCATAAAGTTGTTTTAGGAATATATGCCAAATTCATACTTATTTGGTGTTAGCTTGAGTGAAGGTTTCATTTAGTGAAGAATTTGGCACCATGAAGCTCATCTAGGAGATCATCAATTATTGGGATGGGAAATTTGTCTTTTATGGTCAACTTATTGAGAGAATAAAAATTTAGACATGTGAAAATTACCTTCTTTCTTTAAGACCATGACCAATGGTGATGATTAAGAGATAGTACTTGGACATATGACCCCTACCTCATAGTTCCCCAATAATATTTTTGATTTCATTATTCTAGGAAAAAGGGTGCCTATAAGGACACATATTGGGTGGTTGACTATGAAGAATTAGTGGAATAATATGGCCATGATCACCTTGTGAAAGGGTTAAGCCTCTAGGCATGTCATATACATGTTGAGATTTAGCCAAGACCATATACAAATTAGGGTGAATATCCTATGGGGGGCTATCCATGACTTGGATGGCATGGTATTAGGATATAACACTTGAGTGGTATCTCTCTAGGAGCTTATCCACATGATGAGAACTAACAATTTCAAGGGAGGAAGACTTGATCTCTATGAGGCTTTGTTCACATGCATCGTTTTTGAAACTCATGTATAATTCCCTGAAATACATTGTAATATGACCAAAAGTATGTAATCATTTAGTTTCAAGCACCACATTGTAGCCTACCATTTCAATAGCGAACATGTTGGATCTGAGCTAATACCCCACCCAGCCACCCCCCGTCATTTCAATTTTGATGTTCTCACACTTAGCCCCACATTTCATCATACCACCATTGTCTATCATAAATTGGAAATTTTGCACTTCATGGACATAACAGTGGGTTTCTTCTACCACTTTACGATGAATAAAAGTATGGGTGTTTCCACTATCAATTAACATAACCACTTTAGGTTCTTGATGTAGTGAAATAGCTTTAGGATTTGGGGAGCTAAAATACCTAAAAAAGTATGGAGGGAAACTAGGGATTCCATTTGAGGTAGCTCTTGGGTGCGTTCATGTTCGGGGGGAGGTGTAGGTTTTTCTAATTCCAACTCTGGGTTGGCTTCCTCGTAGCTTTTCTCTTGGTGGTTATGTTGAGACACATCAATTTGAAATAATTTCCGTTCCATACATTTATTCCCTAGAAAATATTTCTCATCACAATTATAGAAAATGCATTGGTGTTTGACCATTTTCATTGGGGACAACATGTGGACTTTCAAGCACTAAGAAGGAGGGGAAATGGTTGTAGATGCCATAGGATGACAAGGGAGAGAAGAGATGATATTTTGACCTATGCATTTAGCATTGTTTGTGCCTCTAAATCTCATTGAGAGGCCTCCAACCAGGTAGCAAGATGTTGCATTAGGACTTATGCTCTAATTTCATCCTTGAGACCAATGATGAAGCATTATTTAAAGGAATCAGTCAATATCTTTGTGCAAATTGTTGAGAAAATATGATATTAAGTATTCGACTATGCTTGTTTATTGCAACTTAGTTAATATTC
>JASDQU011509234.1:11537-22547 GCA_032191745.1 Picea mariana
ATCCAAACTAGAAAACAGTTCTAAGTTTCCTGTCATGTGATTACTACAGCCTGAATCTGTAACATCTCATTCTACTGATCACACTTATATTAAATTATTATTTGAGGACACTTGCGTGCAATTTATCCGGTTATGGTACATTATGACTTTGTTTCAATTATGAGTTATATATGATGATGATAATGATGTATTGTGATTTATTGATTACTTTCAGATGTATATGTATTGACATATATTATTGACAAGTTCTCTTGATTGTGCAGGACACATAACAAGTTATCGATGTTGATGGAATCAATGGACTTCCTTGGACTCCGGATTGAGTCAGGGAGTGGATTGTATTTTGTTTGAGTATTTCATTTTACGCACATGTGATATATGATTTATTACAGTATGATTTATGTATATGGATTATTGACATTATTTTTTCAGTGGATGCAGGCTTGATGATGCTTGCTAATTCGAATCACATAAGGAGTAAAGGGGTCATGCACATAAACTAGACATTTTAGGGAGAGATATAGAAGCATTCCTGTCATAGCCTATTAGCACACCTGTCGTGACCTGAATTCTAGGTTAATGATTACCTAGTTCAAGGGATTCATGATGCCATGAGGACAGACTGAGACAGCCGCTCAAGAATATTTCTAAGGGCCACACAATAAGGTAAAATCCTTAATCCTTAGAATACCTTAGTATGTCACAAGGTCGATCGAATGGAGTGTTGACTCCAAGGGTCAGACAGCTTCCAAAATCCTTCAAAGGAGAGTGGCACCCTTGGATCATGGAGGTGCATCTTGAAAGGCATGACGCGTAATTTAAATGTGAGTCAATAAATCTAGATGTCCTAGAGAATTAATAAAATTGTTAGACCTTGATAGGACAAAGTATTAATTAATTAGTAAATTATAAACTTAGAAGCCTAACGAGAGTCTAAGCCTAAATATAGACTAAGTCTAAGTCTACATTTAAAAAAATGATTAAATAAAATATGAAATAAGTTAAAAGATTTGAGATAAAATGAAACTCTAGGAAAAGAGGGAATAAAAACTTAAAGGTTGGGAAAATTGCACATCTGTGCATGAAAACAATAAAAGGGATTTTTAAAATAGAAAGAAATAAAACATGAGAGAATAGGTGTACAAATAGAATAACATCTTGAGTTGAACTACCACTAATTCTAACTAAAAGAAGACTCATAATCCAACTATAACTAGGATTTAGTTAGGGGACACTCATTAAATGAGAATTTGCAGAACAAAGGGACAACTAAGAGCAAAAATAGGAACACATTGGGGAATGTGAGGGAAAATAGATTTTTAAATAAAATAAAAAGTGTAAATACATGTGAAACTATTTGAGAGTGTGACACATTTGTTGGGTGAATAATCATTTAATTTAATTATGAAAAATGAATTAGTTGTGCATGATGACAAATGTCATTGATACTTATACTATAAAATAAATAGTGTAGAAGGGAAATGGATTTCAATTTTCATAGTTTTGTTATGCTGCTGAAATTTGGTTTGACTGGGTTTTACTTGTGAGAGTTGGTACTTCAAGCTTTAGAAAGGTGGAAGTTGTTCCTTGCGAGGAAAGCTTGGAGCTACTATATTTTGGGGGGTTTCTTGAGTGGCCCCTTTGCAGCTCGAGGGGATAAGGGGGAAGATGAATACTGCTAGCATTGGTTGGGAGGTGCCAATGACGTTATGAGATTAGCAAGCAGGAGTACATAAGGAGCACAAGACCACGTTGAAAGACATCCTCAACTCTCCATCTTCTTATGTTCCAATATTTTATTTTATGAAATTTTAAATTGTAATAAGAGTAAATTTTGTATATTAGATTTTTTTTTAAATCGTTGCAAAACTGTTTTGTAATCTAAAAACTAGAATTTTTAAAGTCGTTGCAAAATTAATTTACAAACTCAGAATTTATAATTTCGAATGGTCATTGCCAAATTAATTTACAAATACAGAATTTAGAATTTTGTATGGTCGTAAAATTTGTTTAAAAATCGAGAAACTCAAATTTTGTAGGGTCACTGCAAAACTAAATTACAAACCCAGAATTTAGAATTTCGAATGGTTGCTACCAAATTAATTTACAAATCTGGAATTTAGAATTTTGCATGGTCACTCTAAAATTTATATGCAAATCCAGAAACTAGAATTTTGTAGGGTCGCTCCAGAATTATTATGCAAATATGGAAACTAGAACTTTGTATGGTCACTGTAGAAATGTTATGCAAAGATGGAAATTTAACTTAGGATTTATGAAATGTTGTTGTTATTAAAAAATTCATGATAGATTTGATATAAGTTAGAATGTAGTTTTATGAATTTTATTTTAAAATATCCTTGAGTATGGATCAAATGTTTAAAAATACTATTATCCTATATACCTATAATGTATGTGGATGGATCATTTTCCAAGATATTCCTTCCAGTTCAGTTATTTTTCGATTTTATTCTGTACATTGATGTGAGAAATTGTGACCATCCCGTAGGGAACCATTGAACCTAGTATCTAATTTTATTCCATTCTCTATTGAGTGGAGTTGAATATCTAACAAAACTGGGTATAGTAGATTTGATAATAGAGTACTAGGTTAACTTATGTCATGATTCTTTATAGAATACCTTTAAGTTAGCATGAACAAATATAGAGAATATTTAATAAGTATTTTTAATGAAAGTATTTAATGTTAGATTGTAAGTATTACTCTTATGTGTATACATATTGACTACTAATAAAATTCAAAAAGTAATAAAGGTCTTCCTATAATGATTGGGATTTATCCCAATAAAATAAAACTTAACAATCGTTACAGTAAAAGGGTTTAGTACCTCCTATGCACCACTCTACTTCCATTGGATTGTTTTCGATTGATAATATGATAAAAAAATCATTGATTTATGTAATGCCATTGGAATGTTTATGAATTAATAGTTATTGAACTATTTAGCGATCAACTATATAATGATTAGACTAATATATTTTATATTAACAGTGTTAAAGTATAATCATTTGGGTTAATAAGGATATGGTAAAACTTATTAATGAAAAAATGTGATGTTCATTTAACAAGAATGGTCAAAGAGTTGAAGAAACAAATTTAACTTAGAAATACCATACTATTATAGTAATAGAGATAATATTATATATTTTACTAAAGCGAAATTTAAATTTTAACTTTAAGGATACAATATAGAGTGGGGATTAAAATCTAGTAAGTCAATGGGTTATGAAATGTCTTGAAACATTAGAATTAAGATGGTTCTTTAACAATAAATTTTGACTACCTTAATAAGTGTTAAACAATAACTATGCAATTAATATAAGATAATTATGCCTTGGATATAAGATACAAGTTCAATTGTGCAATCCATGATCGAGATTGATGTGATAATGTTCGATATGAAACCAATTTGATTGCTATATACTTCGGAACATGACACACCTATTAAAAATTATAGAATTGTTGTTGACAACTATGGTTAGAGGTATGAATTTAATATGTATTGTAAGTCTAAATTGAAGAGAAATTGATTATTTCTGATGAGGTTATTATGTATATTGTTATGTTAAATTTTGTACTAAATTAAATGATATCGTTATCCACAATGGATTGTTAATTGTTGAGCTTACAAAGTGGAGTATAACACTAACATGTATATGGTAATAGTGATGATTTTGTAATGGAATGAGACAAGACAATTGAGTAGTTTCTTATGATGTGATATTTGAATGATGAATTGACAAATTATGTACTAGTATAATGAGTTATTGAATGAATTTAATTGCATTATGATTAAGTACCTTACCGTCGAATTTAGTCATGAGTCTAGGTTAGAGTTGATTATGGGAGTAGATACCTTCATGTTCCTCAGAACAATCGCCAATCATGAGACCTTAGATGGTCAAAATCAATCGGATGAATCCTAGACTTGAGTGTTGATTATGTGTCTTGAAGTTCCTAATCTTGAAGGGTAGCTTGGGAGAGTAGACATATTTTGTTATCTTTATGCGATATATTTTATCTTTGAATAACAATGATGTTGTATCTGAATGTTGTTGTGTAGTGATATAGATGAGAATAAAATGTGTAAATATTGATGTATGTTATTTCTGCATAACACTTGTCCTAGATGATGTTTTAAAAAAAACAAAGTTACCACTATTGTACTCACTTACATTGATGTCTTAACAGAGGGGATGCTACATATGGTATCAGAGAAGGTTCAAGTCTGCGATGATGGACCCATCATGCCTTCCACTATGTTAAATAAAATTATTAAATATGTATCACTAATAAATTTTTAAATTGTTCATGAAGGTAATCATGGCTAGAGGACACACGGGAAGTAGACGTTGTGGTGTAGGAGGAATCAGTGTGCCTCCTCCGAGAGTATCCATGCCAGAGGCATCTAACCCTGAGGGAGATGAGAAGACTACTGAGAAGGAGCAGGTTGTTGTGGGAGATGTGGTAGGTATGATGAGATCCTTCTAGAGGATTTCATAGGTGTTAATAAATCACTTGGATAGAGATGAGGGAAGAGAGTCTATTCTTAATGAGGGTTCACAGTGCACTCCAGCAGGTAGTAGTAGCATACACAAAGATCTCAAGAAAGTGAAGTTTCTCGAGTTCTGGGGTGCCATGGACGACTTAGCCACCGACGCATGGTTGGAGAACATGGAAATTTCCTTCCCACTTTGTGATTACACCTCCAATATGAAGGTCTGCATGGAGGTATTTCAACTGAAACAAAGTTCTCTACTTTGGTGGAAGATTGTCCTACCTCAACTAAACATGGTCATTGAAGATGTATCATGGGAATTGTTTGACAAACGATTGCAGGAGAGGTACTTTTTCGATGAATTCATTGAGCACCGGTTTAATGAGTTCAATTCCTTACAATAGGGTAGTTGTACGGTACTCGAGTACGAGGTCTGGTTCATGGAGCTACTCATAAATGCTCCATATCTGAACACATATAAGTTAAAGGTAAACAAGTTTGTGTTTGACATTAACTTCAACATGCATGCAAAGGTGAGGATCATGATGACCCAAACGTTGGACAATGCAGTTAAGAAGGCCCTCACTATTGAGGAAGAGCTCAACAGTGGGGGTTAAAGTAGGACTTCTATTAGAAAAACTGGACAAGTGACACCAAGAGTTCAACATCATCAGACACCAACCAGACAAACTTCTGGTAATCGAGATACACCTAGAGGAACTATGTTCTCAACACCAAGATGAAAAAATCCTCAATAGAGGACTCCTTATAGAGAACCTTAGTAGTCACAACAATAATATCACTTGTAGTAGAAGTAGCATTTTAGGCCTTTTCAACAGAACAAACGAGGATCACAGACTATTAGGCTAGCAACTTCTACTTCTGGGACAAGCAGAACTAGACCGAAGAATGGATGTTGGACATGTGGTGAGCCACATTAACAACAAGATTGTTTGATTGAGAATGCCAGAGCAGACATATCATGAGAAACCACTACAGTTGGTGATTTTGTAAAGGCCCATCGAATACATGTAGTGGTGAATAACATCCAAGACGAGCACCAATCCACCATGCTCGAGACATCAGGTATGATCACCAAACAAAATTTATCATTTTGATATATCTAGGAGCTATAGAGATATTTATTTCTAGTGAAACACTTGTTAGTCACCATTAAATATTTTATGTGAAATCCATATTTGAGAATCTAGCGGAATGCTAAATTGGTTTGGAAACTTGATAAACTAGGAAAGGGGATAAATATGGTAGGAAAGGGCTAAATCTGGCAGGATCATTGAGTTTATTGGGCCCGATGGATCGCAGATCGTAAGTTCTCGAGATGAATGACTGAGAACGATTTCGAGGGGGAAAACTGCGCGGGGTTTAATTTTGGAGAGAGACCCCGAAATTTAAACCACGGTTTTCTCTTGCGGATATGTGGCATCACCAGGTTCATTTTCGGGAAAAACGCAGGTTGAATCAAACCACTTTCTCACGCCCCCAAAAAATGGAAAAGTATAAAAGGTAATTTAATAATTTATTTTATTCGATTATTATTTTGAACACTGGACCATTAGAACCTTGGTGTGACCCCCCTCTTTCACCTACAACTCATCAGTATGCTAACTTGGCATGCCAGTTCCACTCATTTCCAGGTATTCTTCATCACCACCATGGATCCCATCATAAACTCAGTCATAGAACACGATCCTATGGCAAATGAAGAAGCCCCAATTGACCGAGACTCATATGTTTTTAATACCAAAATCACTATTTCTCCTATCTCTATTTCCAAAAACAACCTATCAGATAAAGTAGGAAGATGTATACCATTGCTTGAAGCACTCCAGGCCACCATAGTACCTTATTTTGTCGAAATTTATTTCTCATTTCATAAATTTATAGTTTGGTGCGCCGAACAATATTCCCATGAAGAAAGTGTCATTGTGAATAAATGAGGGTCCGAGGTATTATGTAGGGTAGAGAGTATGTCAATTCGAGAGTCCCTTAGTATACCTGAGTCTTTTTCAGAAACTTTTGAACCTTTCAATGAAGAGAAGTTGATTAGGGTATATAGAGAATTTCCATCAAAGGTCCGAGCTCTGTTTTTACAGACAATCATCAAACCTGAACATTTTTCAGAAGGTCAGTCTTTGCTGATGAATGTAAATATAATGATTATCGAAGCCCAATGGGTCTTCTCCCTATTGAGTCACATTTTAGGTCTAGATAATGAAAAATATGTGGTTGAAGTCATGCTTGGTTTCCTTTTAACATTTTTTAAGTCAGAGTCTGGTCTATCAGGCTGTATCAACTTTGATCAATTCCTAGCTGATAATATCCATAAAAAAATAGTGAATTTTCACTCTTTAATACATTTCAGGTACTACACTTATATGTTGAGAATTTTCTTGGAAACCAACAAGAGATCATTTACTGAAGCATCCTTTTTTTCAACTGAATGTAAAAGGATTACATTACTTATCTTCATCAACAAACTCATGTCCAAATTTTATATTTTTATTTTCAATACCATCCTACCTAGAGTTTTGGATGACATGAGGAGCTATCTACAACCAAATACAAAAAACAGAGTGGGGGACTGAGTATTATTCATGCACTCAACAACAATATGGTTTTTTGGTTGTCATGAATCCCCTTACCTATTGCCCATTTTTCTAACTCCTAGAATATTTTCCCTTGAATTCATCAGGCAGAGAATTATATCCGAGACAGAGCATTTCCTAAAATTGCACAAATCCTCCAACATCAAGTTCCCTTTTATCATTGGCCTCTTCATTGTTAAATCCATATCATGCTTATCTCAGGTTCAAGAAAATCTCAAAGGGTTTGGTTTTGCACAACTACAGGGAAGAAGCTATGATCCACACCAAATCATATCCAAGGGAATATTTATGAACAAACATGCCCCTTATGAGCATGAACAGGTTGAGTGTTTTAATAAGATGGAAAACCTAGAAGTTTGTGTTGATCTGGAAGCAATCTTGCAACCAAGTCTAACACAACAAGTGGAGGCAACCCTACAACAAATTCAAAGACAACAAGATTCTCAGAAACTGATAATCACAGTTCCTAAGATAAGTGTTTATAGAAAGAGAAGCAATTCATAGGGCATGGGCATCAGTGATCAACATACTACTCCTAAGAAGATGAAAGTTTCACAGCCAACACAGATTGTGGATTTAGAAGAAGAAAATCCTAGAACAAGTGAATCTAGATATAGTGGAAAGTGGTACTAGCACTATAGAGGTTGAAAAGGAATGTAAACTACAAAGTTAAGGTAGCTCAAGAACCTTTAGAAACAAGAAATACATCTTTGATAAAAAATCTAAGGCATTTTATCAATTTAGAAAAGATTTGGCAAAACAATATGCTAAGAAGGGAAACACAACTCTTGGTGAGATGAGGGATTTAGTCCCTGAACTGGAAAATATTTCTTAACATAAATATTCTCTATTCACAATAAGGGATGTTAAAAAGAGGACCTTTAACATTACATTTTCAGATGAAGATGAAGTCTCTCAAATAAACATAAGATATGATAACATAAGTGCTCCAAACAAGGTCAAATTCCATATGCATACCAGTGATATGTTGTATTCTGATTACTTGAGTTTAATATTGAAGAATTAAAAACTATCATCTTATGCAATGAAATTAGAAAGACAATTGAGGCAGGAAAAGGAATCTAGCAGAGCTTGACAGACTCGGGTCAAGAGGTTCAACTCTGAAGGCCTCCAAGGGTGGAAATACTCATTGGATGATAAAGACAACTTAATTCAAAGTTTTAATAAGAAATTGAGAATGTATGCTATAGAGCATCCCCAAACAACATAATTGGTTGCTCTAGAATGGGAAAAGGAAACACTTTGTCAAGATATATTGGACTAAATGGCTAGGGTTTTGCAGCTAGAACAAGAAATGATGAAATGGTCATAAGAGCACACATAATTTATAAACAAGGTTGTAGTTATAGCTCATGTTGCAGAAGTTGGGTCAAACACTGAAGGACTTGTCCAGACTATGTCACAAGTTAGATTGAAGGAAGGATAAATCAAAGGTTTGAAAGGAAGCATAGAGAAATTGAAGCAGGAATTGCAGGAAAAGGATGAAAGGATAGCTCAATTTAAAAATGAGAATGAAGTCTTGAAAGAAATAATAGACAAATTGAAGATGAGTTTAAGAGGAAAAGGTTTGTTGTAGGGGGCCAAGCATATCATCTGGGACTCTATAGCTGTTGAAGCTTCCAAGTTCAAAACATATTTAAATTTCATTAATGATAAAGACAATATATCCATCACATCTAGAAGTAGGTGCACTGTTGTGAATGAAACTTTAGCAAAGAAACCATCATAATGGGCCAAGAACGCCATAAATTTACTCAACGTCGTTCCTACTGCAAACCTTCAGACTATTGGGGTTAAATATAGAACTACATTGATTATCTGAGACAGGAGGGTTATTGCTAAACATAACCTGTTGAAATTTGTCCAAAATAAGGAAGCATAGATGGAACAAAGTGTACAAGAGTTCAAATATTTGTTTGAAGAATTGTTTACCAAAGGACTTCCACCATTTTGGGATGGAAATGGAAAGTTGTATGATCAGGAAGAATACAATGCTCATTTGAATCAGTGCATAATGGATCATTCCAAGTTCAAAACCCTGGAGGAAAATCTAGAAGGAGATACATTAGTTGAGCATCTGATTACAGACTTTGAAATTCTGAATCAGTTCATTGCAGTCAAGCTTGGATTGTCAGTCACGTAATATGCTTCTTGCATTGACTTGGAAATTATGATAAAGGAAATGATATATTATGATATTCCTTCTGACTTGCAATGGAAGGAAATAATTAGTTTGGGAAAGACAAAATGCATCTTTCCAGGACCCAGTAAATGACATCCATATGTCACTAAAAATAACAGATCACATGGAAGACCAAAGCATAACAAGTGGCAAATAAAGGGACTGAAGCACCAGTGGAGCTAAAATCTGGATCAAGAAATGTTTTCTTATTGATCATTGTAATTGGTTTGCAATCATTGTAATCAGTTTCAAAACCAAAACGTTTCTTTGCAATTATTGTAATCAGTTTCATAACCGAAACGTTTCATTTTAATCATTGTAATCAATTTCAAACTGAAGGAACTCATCTTGTATAAATATTAAGAGTTCGAAATGTATTAGGAGTTGGAAGAACTGAAAGGGAACGCTTTTATCTATTTGGAAATTGAATGTAATTTTTTGAAGATGAATATAATGAACATGCAGATGTACTAAAATTTCCATGAAAAGATTCTAATGGTGGTGGTTTGAGTTTCATCTTATTTCTTCATACGTATTTCATGTGTGCTTAAATTACATTTTCACTGTGTTCTATTTAAATTGGATAGTTAAAGGGTCCAGAATTCATCTTGTGATGCTCTCGGCTTAATAAATTTAAACTATGTTAAGTTCTTCCTAAATAAGTCAAAATTCATTTATTTAATGCTTATATACAGTTATATGTTTTTCCTTTCTTCTTACACTCTGCAAATTACAATTTATAACTCAGATTTATCACCTCATTTAGCCTCTATCATATGGAGAGTTCTACCGACCAGTCAATGCTTCCATTCATTTTCAGAAGTTTGAATCCATAGCCCTAAGTGTCCCTCCCCTTCCTTGCCAACAAAATTATAAAAAACCCTTCAAAGTAACAAAACCTAGCCAGTGATTTGTTAAAGAAAACTCATTTATTAAAGACCAAGTGGTAGGAGAGAGCCCTCTCTGAGCTCAACAGTCTAGTACCCATATCTAAAGTGGTTTGTAGGTTACCTATGGTGGTTTTTTTTATCAACCGAACAAATTTATAGAGTGCTAAAAATGCTTAAGATAATTAAGGTAAAGGAAGTCAGGCAGGATGAGTTCAGATATGTAGAAATGACATAGGGAGACAAATAGAAAGTTGGAGGAAGGGTTATGGACTGTAGCATTAACTTGGGTGATTTTGTAATGAAGGAAAACCTATATGTCATGATATTAGGATCGCATGACATAGTGATTGGAATGTACTGGTTGGAATTGCATGATGTGATACTTAACTTCTAGACGAAACAGTTAAGTTTGATGGATGCTTTTGGATAGATTAGGGTGATTGTAGGAAGGAACCAGGGGGTTTCACTGAGATTTATTTATTCCCTACAATTACAGAAAAGTATGGGAAATTGATGCAAGTTATATTCCATCCTATCACTTAACGAAAAGGGCGAGGAAGAATAATTAGAAAACCTTCCACTAGTATCATAGTTTTCAGACGTACTTCTGAAGGAATTACCAGGTTTTACACCAAAAAGAAAACTTCAGTTTACCATAGATATGAAACCTAGAATTGAACTTATTCAAATAGCTCCATACCCGATGTTGACACTTGAGTTGCAGGAGTCAAAAATGAAATTGAAGGAGTTGTTGGACTTGGGACTTATAC
>JASDQU011509235.1:0-11619 GCA_032191745.1 Picea mariana
AATATAATAAACGGACCTGGGTATTAAGCACCGATGGTTCCGCCTGCACTATATGTGTGCCTCTTGTGTTTTACATGTTTTTTTTGTATGCCAAATTGACTAAGTGTTAAAGAATGATAACAAATGTCTAAGTATACAACTACATTGCATGGAGTAAGGATGCGCTTCATCCGTAGCCTATAATATATTATGGGTATGCTCTAGGTGAACTGACATAGTCCAGGTGAAGTATCCTTGGTTGAGCCAAGCTGCCAAGAGAGAACCATCGTGATGCCATACATCCACGAGATGCCAAGGTTAGACTTGGGCATGAATCTTGCGGGTGTGATAGATGATATCATAGAAGTTTTGAAATGAAAAACTTTGCAGACACATAATGCACAGTATGATAGGCTTCAAACAGTATGAAAGTGGGGTGACCCAGGGTGTTGCAACTCCTTGGACAGAGGTGGAAGAAGTCATACAATGGAAGCAGGTCATGGATGACTTAAGGTAGGTCAAGTCAAGTGTCTCGTCGTGACCTAAGGCATAAGAGACTTCGTTTGTGCAACAAAACATGATCTGAAGGGACTTGAAACAAAGCATCTTGGAGCCAAGTGGTGGACCAAGGGGAGCTCTGACATGGTTTGCAGAATATGAGCACAACATAAGTATGTTGTATTATGATTATGTTTTTGTTTTTCACTTAACATAGAAGGAGTGGAAAGGCTCATTTTGTAGAAAGCTACAAAGGGTTGGTGCGTTGGGTGCCTTGGGTGGAAAGCTTGGCAACCAATACCATCGGTTGTGTTTTATGGATCTGGTTATCAATGGAAAAATAGTGCAACATCTGGTTGACTGAGGTGTCTCACACAAATTTTTGAAGACTGAGGTAGTGAAGGATATGGGACTTAGGGTCTCCCCTTGCAGAGCTATGGTGAAGGAAGTAAACTCTAAGGAAAAGGTAGCAGCTGATGTTTCCTTTGTAGTTCACATTCAACTTGACAAGTGGGAAGGTTGAGCTAACTTCACAGTGATGCCTATGGATTACTTTGAGGTGATTCTTGGACAGGAGTTCCTAAGGAGGACGCATTTGTTCCTCATTCCATGGATGGAAAAGATGGTTATACTTGGTGAATAGAAGGCTTGGGTCGTGCACACAACTGCAAGGAAGTCTATTGGAAAGGTCTAGTTTGTGTCTACACTGAGTATGGAGAGAGAAGTAAGGTGGAATGGATTGCAAATTGATGCATCAATTGTTGGATAATTTCAAGAGGATGGAGTGGGGGCACCAATTCCACCTGACCTCACTGACTTGTTGGGTGCTTTTGTAGACATAATGATGGATGAGTTGACGAAAGTGATCCCACCACGACGCACTATTGACCACTGTATAGAGATAGATCCTAGGTTGTAGCCACCGACAAGAGCTCCTTACCAATTGTTTGGACCCGATTTGAAAGAGTTTAAGTGACAATTGATAGAATTGATTGATATTGGCTTCATTAGTCCATCCAGATCCCTATATGGTGCCTTGGTTATCTTTAAGAAGAAGAATGACACTTCATAGTTGAGGATGTGTTTGTATTACCGAGCATTGAACAAATAGGCTGTGAAGAACTGATACTCGTTTCCTTTAGTTGTTGATTTCTTTGAAAAGTTGGCCAAGGCCAATGTATTTTCAAATATAGACTTTCAACATGGGTATTATCAGGTGTTGATTGCAAAAGAAGACAAGGTGAAGACAACCATGGTGATGAGGTATGGGAGCTATGAGTTCCTAGTGATGCCTTTTGGATTGTGCAATGCCCCTGCAACCTTTTTCACATTGATGAATGACGTGTAGCAGACAATTTTGGACAAGTTCGTTGTGGTGTATTTGGATGACATCGTCATGTACAACTAAAGTATGGAGGAGCATAAGAAACATTTGGTACATGTCTTTGAGTTGTTGTGACAAAACTAGTTGTTCTTGAAGAACTTCAAGTGTATTTTTTGGTAGACCAAGATATCATTCTTGGGGCATTGGATTCGCCAAGGATGCATTCACATGGACCCTACAAAGGTCAAGGAAGTCAAATATTGGGAAGAGTTATGGAAAATTAACAAAGTGAAATTATTCCTTGAACTATCCAACTACTATGGCAAGTTCGTAGAGGGATACTCCAAGATTGTTGCACCACCGTCTGAGTTGTTGAAAAAGGAGAAAGAAAGAACTAGACAGAGAGAAGAAATCTTGTGTTTGAAGAGTTAAAATGAATAATTTTCACAGCTCACGTGTTGAAGCTGCCATACTTTGGGTAATACCCCAAGGCAGTGCCCCTGTTGAATTGTAATTATGTTTAATAGGCTGGTGAGCCAAGTATTCATAAGTTGGGAGGCTTTTGTGTTTACTAGGCTGGAGAGCCTAGATGCCAAGGCCAGAGAGCCTATTTTTGTATATGTAATTATGAATATCATTAATAAAAATGCATTGTTGCGTGTAGAACAACCATGAAGAAAGAGTTATGGGGGACTAAGCTCCACTAGGAAGGGAAAGGGAACGGGGTTGAGAGGCTAGGAAAAAGGGGCTAAGCTTGAGGGCTTAACCCAAGGGAATATTATAATGTATTTCCTAAGATACTAAGGCTTGGTAAATAAACCATGTATCCTAAGTTCCTTTGGGGAGATGAATGAACTCCAAGTTGAGAGGAATAAGATCTTGGAGAGCCATGTGTCACCCGAGACGCATGCATATTTATGTGGGAAAATTCATTGTTGTGGGGGTTCACCAGGGATTCTTGCCATCTTTCCTCATGATTTCACTTACGATTTTTTCCCCAGTCACTCACACATTGAGTAGGCATGCAGTCATCCAATCTCCACCATTGTTGAACCCTGACCATCGTGAACCTATGTAACTTGCACGAACTAGTATTTTGTTGATTTATACCATGCCTTACATGAGTTCTATTGTTTCCTTCGCCCTTGCCCATTTGTCATAGGAGATGGACAAAAGAAGCAGCTTGTCAGGTCTGTGGTTTGGAAGAGGTGGGTTTTCAAGCCCGTGGATTGAAGAAGCAATTTGTTAGGCTTGTGAGAATCTCTCTCCAAGAGAGAGAGATATTGTTGGGGAAGTTCTTTCTCCTGTAGGGAGTCCAGTAGTAGCTACAGAGATCTAAGAATTCCTGATCCGACCTATTTTTGAAGCCCTGGAAGGGAAGTGGAGTAGTTGATGGACTGTGGAATAGTGAAGGTGTATATTCTCGTGGTGGGACAGGCATGTGGGGAATGAGAGTCTATGAGCGGTGGGCATAAGTAGGCTCCTTGGAAAGAATCCTTCCTGTTGCATTGTGCAACTTTCCGTAGTCTCAGCTTAGCCTAGGATTTCCTTTACCATGGGTGGAGTTTAGTCCCATCTCGAGGGTGACCCACTACTAATAGCTTGGAGCAACTGGGTCTAAGGATCGGAGGTTCGTGGAAGGTTTGCACACAGTTAGTGGTATTATCATAAAAAGGTAAGTACCAATTCTATGTTAATTTTACATGTTGTGTTTATTGCATGTATGTGTTTATTGTCACTTCCACATGAATCTGTGTATAAGAAGAATGTCTATATCTATTAAATTTTCATTATATGTATGTATATTAGAGTTTAAAGAGAGTATACATTTTTGGTAGAATGTGCTTGGCACCTGGGATGGATGGGTATTGTTATCTCCTTAAATAACACAGTCAGTTTTGTTAATTTAGGTGATAGGAAGTCATTGAAAAATGAAGTTCTAAATTTTTCAAGGTTCATTTTTGAGAACCTTATTTTTGTAATAAAGTTTTGAAAAGTCAGATTTGATTTTTATTTAAAAAAATAATAATTCAAAACATAGGTTTCAGTGGTTAAGTTCCTTTCCAAAAGTGCTTCTAAGCCACCGAAAGCCCTAGCTTTTGGCAACATAAAACCGAAATTCGGGGTTATTTAGCCACCGAAAGCGCAGGAGCTTGGAAATAGTCAGCACGTCCTTTCACATGTCGGAACCATCGGGTGATGTGTTATGATTACATTAGCCACCGAAAGACAACAAGAGAGTTCGATCATGATTAGGTAAGATGTGATTAAGTGTTTGATTTCTCCTTGACATATCAAATCCTGAACTCTCTAAACCTTACAACTGTCCTATTTTTAGGATCTGATTCCTGCATAGTATGTCTCATCATTTAAACCTCAGTTCCATGATATTGCATGTCTTTTTGTAATTCATACCCCTCGAACCTTATCCAATTATAATTCTGTCAAATCCTAAAATGCCTCTTATATCCCTCAAAATCAGGATTTTCGTAAAACACTTCCCCTATCATATCGCCTCTGGCATAACCGAGCCTTAACCCCCTAGTTCTGCGTTGTGTGGCCTCCCTCCAAACCTGGTTTTTCAATTGCAAGTGTACATGAGTTTTCCAGCAAATTAAGAGAGGAGGACTAGTTGTGAGGAGGGAGCTTAATGACATTGGTTACCTGGAATCACATCTAGAGGTATGTCAACTTTTCAAAGACGCAGGCTGTTTCAAATTTTGTGAGAAATTGTAGAGCTCTCATCAACAGGTGGTAGAAGATTTTTCTTTGACTTTTGATGGAAGAAAATCAATCATCAGTCAAGATGAATTCCAAGTGGACGAAGCCCTCATAGCTGAAGTGATAGATCTTCCAAGAACTGGAGAAAATTGGTTCAAAACCACTGTTACAAAAGATGTTGAATTTAGGTCCTACTTGAGACCAGAACACAAGTGTTTGATATGGAAGAAAGATATTCCTGTATCTTTTCTTAAATAAAAATGGAAACACTTGTTAAAATCCATCCTTGTTTATATAACCTATGAAGGTAGATATAACAAGGTGATGATCTATCACTTCAAGCTCATGAATCTTTTTACGGGTAGGAGCCCACTCAACCTGCCTTATTATCTTCACAGGAGCCTGACTAAGATGGCTCATCAAGTTAAAGCTAAAACCAACAAGGTAAAAGGTAGACTGTCTCATCATAGCTTAATCAAGATTTTGATTTGTGAGCTGCTACAGAGAAGAAACAGGGATTGGGGCCACTTTCTATTTTGGAATGAATTTTAGACAGATCTATAGCCAGAAGCCAAAGTTAAATATTCTTCAAAGAAGTCATATACTCCTAGGAGTGGAAAGAGGAAAAGGAGAGATATCTCTCCAGTTGCAATTGATCAACCCCCTTCATGTTCTAAACCTAAAAAGGCTAAGAAGAAACTGAATTTTAGAAAGGATGCAAAAAAGGCCGAAGAACCTCCAGTGGACAAGAGGATCCTCAATCTCCCCTATACAGACTCTGAGGATGAAGAGAACCAGGTTGAAGCAGAGAAAGAAGCAGTCCTAGCATAAGATCAAGTTACAACATGGTATGTAGATCCATTTACAACAGGGTATGAAGATATTCCATCACCTACACCCAAGGAGGAACATGAGCTGAAAATTGCAGAGGCCTCATCTAGCAACAAAAGAAAGCAAAGAAAATCAAAGAAGATCAAGAAACTTAAAGAGAAAATAAAACAACAGGAAGTGATAGAAAGGGTGATTAAATCCAAGTATGAAATTCTATCAAAGAATTTTGTAGAAACTAGTGCAGCCTTAGAAATATTAGCGCATGAAAGTTTAAAGGAAAAGAAAAAGAAGAAGAAGATTGTAAAAGACTACAATAGTCTCTGGAGAGTATCTATGCATTTGAAGAAAAAAGGTCATGTCATTAAGGTTGCAAGCTATGTCTTCAAGACCTTAGCCTCAACCACATGTTGATCTTGAAACCCTAGCAGATGCAACCATCCATTTGAATGATCTAGAGGCAGCCAAAAATCTTTTAGCCATTCCAGAACTTGATCAATATGATAAGGTTTCATAAGATCATCCCTAAGGTGTTCCAAAGCCAAGACAAAAGGTATTTTTCATTGTTTTTTAAAACAAAACTTTTGGTGGCTTAGGCGGACATTTCAACTGTTCATTAGCCATCGAAAGTAGAGCTTTCGGTAGGTAATTGGCCCCGATTTTGTCTATTTTAGCCACCGAAAGCATTGACAGGGCAGAGAGGCATTATTTTTGCACAGATCCAAGTTTTTCTTATCCAAATGCCTCAGGAACGGTTCCAAACGATAGATAATAATTAAGGTCATGATTATCAAGATTTTGTTTTGATTTTGGAGATGCCTAGCAAGGTGGAAAGGTTAAATTGGTTACCTATTTTCTGGGCAAAAAACTGTCTTGTTGCCAACAGGTGGAAATTTCGATTTGTCCCATATCTTATGAAGACCCATCAGCCTTGGAAGGCTTACTACATCTGTCAAAGATTTTGAAAGACATGAATATGACTTGAGATAAGGAGTTGACCTATTTTATAGGATCTCTGCCTATTTTCTTGTGTCAGTTATTGATTTTCTATTTTTGGTAAATTCGATCCAGTATTCTAGGATCTGAATATCTAATGTAAAGGCTATAAAGACACAAACTTTTGATGAACCAAGGGTTTTGACTTTGGATACTTTTTCACACTCTGTACTTAAGATTCTCATTTGCAGACCAATAATACAAGTTTCTTTTTCATTACCTGTTCAGATTCATATTTTCTTTGTCTATTCTATATTTGCACATGGATGTTTAATTCGTGTCTATTCTGTTTGTATAAAGCCTAATAGTTGTTATCCTATCTTTGCTTTGATGAGTTGAATTGCAAATGTCTTTACTTATTGTGACTGGCCATTTATATATATTTATGTGTGAGTCTATTGGCATAGTAAGAATTCTCCATACATTCACTTAAGTTACAAACCCTATGAACAGTGAAAGTTAAAATCCTTGTCATCTGGTTATGTTTATGCATGTCTTGAGAGATCAGGTCTGATTTAGTCATCTGACTTGATCCAATTAAGAAAATATTATACATTATCTAGATATTAGTTAAGTTACCAAGCATCTTTGAGATACAACCTAAGAGATTTTCCTGGAGTGATAACAGGTATGATACACTTTGAGCAATTATTTGAAGTGCATACAGATGCATCAGAATTTTCTATTGTAGGTGTTTTGACACAGGAGGGACATATGGTTTCCTTTGAGAGTAAAAATATCTAAGATCGCAAATGGAGATACCTCATTCATTAGAAGGAGATGACTACAGTGGTACATTGTTTGCAGACTTGGAGACACTACTTGTTGGGCAAGTTGTTTGCCATGAGCACAGACAACTTTGCGACAAGTTACTTTGCAATGCAACCAAAGTCATCAACCAGGAAGGAATGGTGGCAAGACTTCCTTGCATATTTTTACATGGCCATTGAGTATAGGTCAGAAAGGATAAATTCTCCCACAGATTCCTTGAGAAGAAAGGCACAACTCGTTCTCCTAGAGGAGGAGGACTAGCTATCTACATTAGGAAAAAATTAGATTCATGTCTTGGAAGAGTTGCATGAAAATATCAAGGAAGGGATAGAGTATGATCACACAACAAAGAACATCACGAAGAAGGTGAAGGGGGAGGGGGGTGTGGGGGAATTTGGAAGTTTTGGCTACGAAATGGAGTATTGTACTTTGGGGAGAGAATACATGTCCCTAAGTCATCCAACCTCAAGAGGGAACTCGTGAAGGAATATCATGACTCGCCCTAGGTTGGCCACTGAGGACAAAAAAGAATGATGATGTTGTCTGAGCAAGGATACTCTTGGGAGTGGATGAAGCACGATATGGAGGAGTACGTTCACAATTTCCTTATATTGAAGTAGAATAAGATGGAAATCAAAATAAGGGTAGGGATATTGCAATCATTACCGATTCTGAAGAGACCATGGATGAGTGTCTCGATGGACTTCATTACATAACTTCCGATGGTGTAGGGATACAATGAGATTTTGGTCATGGTGGATCAATTCTCCAAGCATTTTTTGTTCATTGCAGCTAAGATTCCTTGTAGTGCGGAAGAAGTTATGAAGTTGTTTTTCAAGTATATAGTGAAGTATTGGGGTCTTTCTCTGAACATTGTGTTGGATAGGGATGTGAGGTTCACAAGTAAGTTTTGGAAAATATTATTCAAGATTTTGGGGATAAATTTGTTGAAGAGTTCATCCTACCATCCATAGATAGATGGGTAGACTGAATGAATCAACATACTTCTAGAGGACTACTTGCGACACTATGTATAGGAAAATCAGATTAATTGACTGGACTTGTTGGATACTGCCTAGTTCAAATACTCAACTATGGGATATGGTCCATTCGATTTGACAAACAAATAACAACTAAAAAATCCTCATTTTGTGACACATGGCTACTATGGGACGAATCCATCAGTTGTGGGTTTCATGAAGAGTTGGTACGATTGGTCGGAGATAACTTAGACACACTTGATTAATGTAATAGACATAATGAAATAAAGGGTATATTGTAGTAGGTAGGATGTATAATTCCAAGTAGGAGAGTCGATATTAATCAAGCTAAGAAGATATTGATTCCCACCACCTAAAGGGATGGATCCATATCTCGTTTGGAGGTATGAGGGACCATTAAATTTTTTTGAGAAGGTTGGAAACGTCATGTATATATTGGAGTTGTTGTTCCAAATGCAACAAATTCACCCTACCTTCCATGTTAGTCAATTGAATTCATGCTAGAGAGACCCAGGTGACCCAAGTCGACTTGATCCATCCAGATCATCATCCATGGTTGAAGATAAGATAGAGTTGAATATAGAGAATATTTTCGCACATCACATGTTGGGATGGGGCAGAGGTCAAATGGATGAGTACTTCATCCATTGGAAGGAAAAAGCCGATGAAGAGGACAATTAGGAGATATATGAGTCCTTATGGAAATATGAGGATATGATTCAGGATTTTGATAAAGGTCTCTACAGATTGCCAGTGGTATAGAAGTTTCTAGTATGGCAACAAGTTTAGTGGGGAAGGATGTAATGACTTTCACGACACCCATCGAGCATGTGCGCTCCTTGGGAATATTCGACGATAGAATGGACAAAGAGCACAAGTGGGAAGCGAACGGTTGGGAAATAACTTGTATTATGGGTGTGGGAAGGAGAACCTTGGGGCATGCTAATGATGTTCGAGCCCAAGGAGGCACACACACTTATTCCCTTGTGAAAAATGATGAATACTTAGGTTACATTTGGGAAAGGTTAGGGAAAATTGGGAGCATGCCCAAGTAGTGGACCCATCTACCCTTGGCAATGTTAGGATATTTAGACACTTAGGAGTTAGTTAAGATCAACTTGGTCTAATGTGTTGTTCGGTAAAATGTTTGTTTCTTCATGTGTTTCTTTAGTATACATTAGTATGAATTTGCAATTAGGTAATTTGATGGTCACAATATGTTCTCAAGATAGACTGATCTGATTGTTCATATTCTCCTCGATCTTAATGACTACATCGATATTTGTCTTGACACTCGATTGGTCCATGATCTCTATTTAAAGAGGATGGTGGGTAATTTTCCTATGATCGATTATGAGAAAATCTCTTGTAAATATATTTTTAATATCTTTCTTTTGAATTAATAAATTTCTCTAAGTGGCCATGTTGGTTGGGGTTATGAATATTTCCTATAGGGGTTTTACCACGTCAAAAATTCCATGTGTTGATCTTTTATCTAGATGTGTGTGTGATTACTGAAGATGTTCTTCCTCTGTTGGAATACTTGTGTTTTTAAACATGGTATCAGAGAAAATTTGAATATTGTAACACACAAAACCCCTTATAGGGATTTTTAAGGGATGGGGCATCAAAATTTCACTTTTCCTTAATTAACTCGAATCCTTGCCCCCAGGATCTCTATCCTCTTTTTCTCATCAAGAGCTATCTAGTAACTGCTACCCTACTCAAATCCGAGATTTGGATTGGGAGACATGCCCTTCTAAATTTATTCGAGCATTATTAGTCAAGGGCCATGTGAAACCCATGTAGTTCTGTCTCATGGGTTCGATCCCAAGTTTTCTAGAATTCTCATAGATTCCCCAGTGTCCCTGCATCTATGGTGGAATTCCATCCACCATCAAATCCAACAACGAGCTTCTTCCTTGTTTAACACATAAGCTTAAGGGAAATTCAGTGTTCAACACTTCGACATTGAATGCCTCTTTTTCCTTTTAATCACTTATCCTCCGGAGTCTCGAAATATTGAACTATTGAAGGACCCCGAAACCTTGTCATGTGGCTCTGACCTTCAACCCTTTTGATTTATCTATGATAATACACCCCAAACCTCCAGAGTTTTGAAGTCTCAGACTTTCGAAGGGTCCACCCTTACATGTGGTGTTGTATTAAATGCAGAAGTAGGGATATGTGGGTCCCGGGTACTCCACCCACTAATAAGCCAAGCATATATGTGCCAGGGGGGTGACACATGGTAGGCCATAGGTGACACGTGGACCCATCAGTGGGTGACATGTGTGATGTTCTAGTGGGAATATAGGGTCTTCGAAAAGAAAAAAATCAACATGAAATGTGGCACTTTGGATGTGGGTCCACATCACCTTGGGTGACATCAGCATGCCATGTCACTCTGGATTGACAACCTTCCAACGTCCCTTATATATCACAGTTGAGATTTGTCCACGCCAATTCATAGRTCTACGACCTCTGTTGCTTCACACTTTGGCATTCGGGGGATCCACCGTGTGATTTCCTTGTTACTCCCGAAGTGGTCAACGCCAAATTGACCATGACATAGAACCAACAAATGACATTTGGTGGAAGACAAGGGTGACACATGGCCCTATTAAATGGTGACACGTTTCAAGGCCTATTTGACACCTAGGGTCTATGAAATCCACGAATCGGATGACACGTGTCACACCTACTATGAGTCCATGTCGTCCTAAGTGATGTCAGCATACCATGTCACTCTCGCCTTTGACGCTCCGAAGATATTCTCATTCACCATCATGTCTAACCTCCTGGAGTAGGACTTTTTCGAAGTACTTTATACTATCCATTCACTTGGATCGATATGACGGTCAAGAAGGGCTCTGAAGGATCCTTATATCCATGGTCCTCGCTACTTCACAAATTTGACATTTAGGGGTTTGGACATTATGACACCTTTATTATCTCGAAGTGATCAACGCTAGACTGACTGCAGCATAGATCCAACAGCCAGGGAGGCTTCTAAATACCCTCATATCTACAACTCGCATCGCTTCGTGACTTCGACATTTGAGGGTCTTGGTGGTTGTAAGATCATAACATCCCGGAGCTCCGAACTCCCAGAGTTCTAAAGCCAAAATAGCTTAGCTCCTTTCAGACTTAGCAAAGGGTTCGAAGGTCTCGGTCATATGGGTTTCCTGGAAAGCCTCGAGGCTGCACACTCTACCCTTAGCCAGTATTTGGTTAGGGTTTTGGAAATGAGCTCCTGGTCACACGAACGTATGGTTTAAAAGAGGCACCTTCCCTCCAAAAAGATTGAATTTGGTAATCCTACAAAGGTAAGTTCTATGGATTGACAAGACTGAAGTATTTCATCTGAAGTTACCCCAACTCTTTGCATTACAAGGTCAATCCATGTGAAATTCCCTTAAGGATTTTCCAACCAATAAAGAAATTGTACCTTATTCTTGGATTTATTTATAGACCCACATTTAATATCTCTCCTGCTAC
>JASDQU011509236.1:0-22546 GCA_032191745.1 Picea mariana
CCTGGTCTTCTTACTCACTCTTTTATCTAGTATGCGCTCCATCTGCGGCTTTTCTGCAACTGGCATCTGCTTTCGCCACTGCACCTCTGGCTGCTTATTTTCTGTCCATGTTTCCTCAGGTTTATACGGGTACAAATCTGAGACATTGAATATCGGAGAAATTCCGATCCCATCGAGCAATTCAATCTCATAAGCATTTTTCCCAAATTGTCTCAAGACCCTACATGGTCCGATTTTCTTCATCTTCAGTTTATTGTATGTTCCTCTCGGGAACCTTTCCTTTCTCAAGTGTGCCAGAATGAAGTCACCAAATTCAAACTGAGTTGTCATCTGTGCTGATCTGCTCTACATTTATACTCCTGACTTGAGTTCTGCAATCTCTCCTTCACCTTACTATGAAGTTCCTTCATCGCCTCAGCGAATTCTTCTACACTAGCACTCCTAGTCGCAGTCTGTTCTGAATCCCTCAGTTCAGAAACTCCTCTCGGCTGCATGCCATATACAATATGAAATGGACTCTGGCCTGTTCTCCTGTTCACTGAGTCATTATATGCAAACTCTGCCTGTAGTAATATATTGTCCCACTGGTTGTGGTGCTCTGTCACCAAGCTCCTCAGTAAGTCTCCCAGACTCCTGTTCACCACTTCTGTCTGTCCATCCGTATGAGGATGATAAGTAGAACTAAACGCCAAGTTAGTTCCTAGATTCTTCCATAATTTCCTCCAGAAGTGTCCTACAAACTTCGTATCTCTATCCGAAACTATGCTTCTTGGTAAGCCGTGAAGTCGAATGACTTCTTTGAAAAACAGGTTCGTAATGTGAGTTGCGTCACTGGTTTTCTGACATGGGATACAATGTACCATCTTGGAAAATCTATCCACTACCAAAAAGATTGAGTCAAATCCTCTTTGTGTTCTTGGCAACCCCAATATGAAATCCATGCTAATCTCATCCCATGGCCTCTCAGGTATGGGCAATGGTTGATAAAAACCTGCATTCTGTCTCCTTCCCTTTGAATGCTGACAAATCCTACATCTGTCCACAAATCTCTTGACCTCTGCTCACATTCCTGGCCAAAAGTATGACTCGCTCAGCTTTGCGAATGTCTTGTCATGCCCGAAGTGTCCGACCAATCCTCTATTGTGTTTCTCCTTTAATAAGTTCTCCCTCATGGAGCATTTCGGAATACATAGCCGATTGCCCTTAAAAAAAAATCCTTCATGGATCATGTATTTAGCCCATTGGCTGCTATCTATGAGAACTAGATTCTCAACTGCTTCATATGCTTCCTTAAAATCTAGATCACTTGCGTACATGTCCCTGAGACCATCAAAACCCAATGTTTTGACTCTGAATTCCTGCAACAGCAAACACTTCCTGCTCAAAGCATCAACCACTTTGTTAGCAGTACCAGAAATATGTTTAATAACAATTGTGAAGTTCTACATATACTCTACCCATTTCACATGTCTCTGATTCAACTTCTCCTATTGAGTCACAAACTGTAATGCATGATTATCACTGTATAAAACAAACTCCTTCGGGATCAAGTAATGCCTCCACTTCTTTAATGCCTGAATGATGGCATAAAACTCCTTATCGTATGTGGAGTACTTCACCTTTGCTTCATTTATCTTCTCACTGAAGTATGCAATCGGCCTGTCATCCTGACTCAAGACTGCCCCTATTGCAAATCCGCTTGCATCGCATTTCACCTGAAATGTCTTTCGGAAATCCGGCAACACCAAAATTGGTTGTTCCGTAATCTTCCTCTTCAACAAATTAAAACTCTTTTCAGCTTCTTCTGTCCAGTGAAAATATTTATGTCTTTTCTTTACTGTGTCCATCATTGCTGCACTAATTCCACTGAAATTATTGATGAAATTTCGGTAGAAACTAGCAAATTCGTGAAAACTTCTCACCTCATAGATACTCTTTGGTGATGGCCAATTCTTGATCACTTCCACCTTATCTGGATCCATTCTCAATTTATCTACAGATATGACAAATCCCAAATAAATGAGCTCCGTCTTCATGAATGAGGACTTCTTCTTTTTATCAACAACTTCTCCTACTGTAGCTTCTGCATCACTATAGCCAAATGCTTCAAGTGTTTAGCCACTGTTTTACTGAAAACCAGTATGTCATCCAAATACACAATGACAAATTTCCCAATGAACTCCCTCAGGACTTCATTCATCAATCTCATGAAGGTACTTGGCGCATTTGTTAAGCCAAACGGCATAACAAGACATTCATACAACCCTTCATTGATTTTGAATGTTGTCTTCCATTCATCACCTTCCCTCGTGCGAATCTGGTGATATCCGCTTTTCAAATCAATCTTTGAAAAGTATTTTTCTCCACCCAAGCAATCCATCAGATCATCCATCCTTGGCAATGGAATTCTGTACCTAATGGTTATCTTATTGATCACCCTCGAGTCAGTACACATCCTCCAGCCTTCGTTCTTCAGATTGAGTACTGTTGGAACAACACATGGACTCAGGCTCTCTCTGACCAACCCTTTGTCCAACAAATCTTGGACTTGTCTTCTGACCTCCTCATTTTCTTGTGGCGTTAATCTGTATGCAGCTTTGTTTGGTAAACTGGATCCTAGTATTAGATCAATATGATGACTCACACTCCTGATTGGTGGCAATGAACGAGGTAATTCATCCACTACTATATCAGCAAACTCTTCCAACAGTTCCTAAATCTCTTCTGGTAAATCATCTACCCTTGTGCTGGTCAAAACAATCCTCGGTTTCCTGACCACAATGACTTGCGGTTCTTCTTTCTTCTTTACCTCAGTAAGAAGTTCCTTCCCACTCATGAGAAGTACAGTGGTGCTTACTTCAGGTTTCACTTCCTTATCCTTGATTGGAAGCAACATGTGAGTTCTCCCATTTCTCTCTAGGGTGTATGTGTTCATTCTCCCGTCATGAATCACATTCCTGTCATATTTCCATGGTCTTCCCAGCAATAGATGACAAACATCCATAGGAATAACATCACATAAGATCTTATCATTATATCCTCCTATATTGAATTCAACTAAACATTGTTTAGTGACAGTTACCCGATGTCCCTTTTGCAACCAAAAAATTATGTATGGGCTCGGATGATCAATCGTCTCCATCTCCAGCTTTTCTACCATCTCGGTTGAAACGAGATTGTGCTTCCACTGTCTACAATGACCTTGCATACCCTGTCCTTGGTTTTGCAAGTAGTCTGGAAAAGCCTGTTCCTTTGGACTGAACTCTCCACCTCCTTATCTGGTGTCAAAAGAGATTTTCACATCATCAACGATCTTCCACCTTCAACATCTTCTGCCTCAACATCCCGTCTCTATGCTTCGGTGATGTGAGCTTCTCTTCCATATTTATTTTTATCTGGACACTCGTAAGACTTATGCCCATTCTTTCCACATGTGAAGCATTTTATCACTCCACCTCTTCCTCCTCCTCTACCTCTAGTATGAGGAAAAGTGTTGTTATCAACATAATATCCTCTCTGTTCAGTATGCTACCCTCTCTGTTCAGCATATTTCCCTCATTGTGAGGTTCCAACTCTCTCAATTCGAGTCTGAGGTTTCTTCCTGTCTTTCTTGGGCTTCTGGCTTTTGTCCTAGGCAACTGATTTGCCTCTGGGCTGACTTCTGCCTCGGCCTCTTTGACTCTGCTTTCGGCTCATCTTCTCCTCAGCTTTTAGAGCCAATTGATAAACATCTTCCACCATTCGAATGGTTAGCATGCTCATCTCATCCTGGATATTGTATCTCAGGCCATTCATGTATGTGGCAACTTTCTCATCATCGCTCTCCCGATGACCTGCCCTGATGTTTAGTTTGTAGAACTCTTTAGTGTATTCTTTCACTGACATCAGCTTCTGTCTCAGGTTCTACATCCTCCTGAACAAAGTGATCTGATAGTCTCTGGGGATGAATTTTTCCTTCATCTTCGCAATCATCCTATCTCAGCTTTTGATCTTTTGCTTGCCCTTGCAGTATCTATCAGCTTGTAGCTCATCCCACCACAATGCTGCATGTCCCTTCAATCTCGTGACAACATGCTTGACCTTCTTGTCTTTTTCGAATTCTTCATAGTCAAAGTATGTGTCTAGAGTTCTAATCCAATATAGAAGCTCCTCTGCATCCAAGTTTCCCTCATAAACTGAAATATTTTCTCCCTTGCACCCATTCTTGCAATAGCTTTGATCAAACGTTCATTTGCTACATCTTCGGATGCAACTTCTTCATGTTCAGCTTCAATTTCTCTTTCAGAATCACTAAGATCCCCAGCACTGGATGTACACCTTTGTGCTGTTTCCATGTCTTCGAGTCTAGCTCGTAGATCACACATCTGTCTCTCCATTTCTGGATTCTGTAGCTGCCTGCCCCTTCTTCTCGGGATTCCCCTATACTCTGGATCGGGTGATTGTCTGTCCCTTCTCCTTGGCGGCATGATTAATATTCCTCTCTTCTCTGCTATAGAAAGAAAAGACTCTTTTTGGGCTCTGATACCAAACCTGACATAGCCCTCCTCAACCCGCGGGTCGAAATGTCCACGTCCTTAAGATCTTCTCCCTTTTTGTCCCGAAGAACTCTTGAACAACTCTTCTATTTCCCTATCAGGAAATATACACCCACAACAAATCCTCGTGGGATCCCCTCTTCGAACTTAAGAGATCAGATTTCGTGCTTTCACGAAATCCACTGGTCGAGCACCCTGTCCTTGAATCCTCGAAACCCGACAACAGTCAATGTTGACCTTCTCTCACTTTCCTTTTCGAGATTTTCCCTATCGCGATTTCGACGATCGGGATGTTGAGCGACTCACCTCCTCGACTTCCAAATCCCGATATGTCGAAACGCCGATGCGCTCGCGCAGTTGACTTTTCAACGCCTTCCACCCCGTCGGGATTTCGGACTTCGTGGTATTGCGAATACTGATGCAAAGATTTCGGGACTTCACCCCACGAAACTCCGATATGGTCAATGGTCTTTGACTTGCACCGAGAATGTGCCACTTGTCTGACTCCTCCATGGCCCACACAAATCCATTTAACCTTCAGGATTTTTCGTTTCATGATTTCGCGATTCCTGTTGCAATGTTCATGGGACTTCCACCTACGAAACCCTGAAATAGAGATTCACCTGTGAATCCAATGGCCCTTGTGGCTCTGATCTACAGTCCTAACCCTCCTAAGCTTAGAACCTCCGGAAATACCTGCGATATTCCTCCTGCTCTTCCTCGAGATCTAATGTCTCACGGAATTTTATGAATCCTCCTCGGAGAATTCTAACCGTCCGTTCTCCCTAACGATTTCCTGCAAAGAACTGAGTGTCCCTCCACGAACTTATCCTCCTGCGCGCAATCTTACGGCGCCTCCTGAATACTTCCGGTCACAACTTCCCTGCGCTGTTTTCCAAGAGTTTGAAGGCCTTATCCTCCCTGAACTTTTCCACATCTTTCAAGTCCCTAGAAAAGAAAACCTTTGCACGCACTCCTTGCGGCAACCTTCAAACACTTCCAAGTGTTGAAGTCCTTTGACTCTATGCACACCTGCAACAACAGTCTTTCAAACGCTTTACTCAGATTCACAACTCTGAGACTTTCCTTGGCCTGCACACTCCTTGCACGACTCCTATGCCCCAAATGCACTTCTGGGTGAGTGAGAACAAAAGTTAAACTATCTAAGCCTTCTGTCAATGCACTCCTTACGGGCGATTTCAACTGCATTCCTTGCAGAAACCCTTGCTCAGATAGGGAAACAATTGAAACTCATTCCTACTTCCTTTCAGACTTCAAACTCAAACCATGAAATTGCATACACAACATATAAAGCAAATGTATAACAGGAAGTAAACATTCATGAGCATATAAATTAACATACATACACAGAGAGTAAACACAACACCATGAATTTGAACCAAAGCTTTCTATTAATTTGAATATCTGTACATGGGTGTTCTTACATAGCTCTCTGCATGTTCTATGCTCTCTTCTCCAATGCTCTAATTCATAATGTTACAATACACAATGAGGGTGTCTATATCCCGTTTCCCTCTTGCGCTCTAAAACTGTCCAATCTACAATTGAATTCTATCTACTTTACATTTATTATCATAAATGCCTCCATCTACTAAGGACGAGAGAGAATCGCTCAATGTCCATTACATTATACAAGTGCGCCTTCATTAAATTGCCACATTTAAGTTTGGCGCATCAACTTCAAGGGAAAATTCAAAAATTTGGCTGGGCTTTTCCAGCTGTCTGGTGCCTCCGCGCTGGCTCGCTTGATGTTGGCGATGCTCCTGCATCAGAGGCCAACGATGTCTAGTGCCCATATTTCAAATGGTTCTACGAGTACTTGTGATTTCAAGGAAATTTCATCATCCGGACCTGGTTTTCCCATCTGCTGACAAATGTTGCAGGTCTAGACGTATTTCTTCGCATCTATGAATATTGAGAGCCAATAATAGCCCATATGTAAAATTTTGTGTCCAGTCCTACGGTCTGCAAAATTCCCACCACAGGGTTCATCATGTCCAGCCTTCAGTATTTCGTAGATTTCTTCATCTCGTACGCATCTGCGGATCTGGAGATAAGCTCCTGTGTGGAAGAGATATCCACCAATCCAAGTGAATCATGCGCTACGTTGGATGATCAGTTTTATTTCCCTTGATGATAGATGTGCCGGTAATTTTCCCGCTGCCAAATAATTTTCCACATCAGCGTACCAAGGTGGCTTTGTGGTGACGATAAATAGATGCTCATATGGAAATTGATCTTCAACTATTAAGGAGTCATCTGTTTTGGGTATGCGGGACAGGAAGTCTGCGACAAGATTTTCTCTCCCAGGTCAATCTTTGATGGTGATCTAAAATTCCTGCAATAGTAATAACCATGGAGTGACCCGTCCATTAGTAATCGGTTTATTAGCTAGATATTTAATATCAGAATGATAAATATACAGAATAAATGGATAGCCTGTTATATAATGATGAAATTTATTGATGACATGTATAACAACTAATTTTTTTTTTTTTTTTATTCTGTTAGTGTATAATTAAGTTCAACTGGAGAAATATTCTTGCTAATAAAATAAATGGTGTAGGGTTTCTTGTCTTCTTCTTGTCCAAGGAAAACGCCTATGGCAATATTTGATGCATCAGTGGAGATGTGAAATGGTATTTTCCAATTTGTTCCCCTCAACACCGGTGTTGTCGAGATCATCTTCTTGAGTTCTACAAATGCCACATCACACTTGTCAGACCACTGGAACTCCACATTACCAGTCAAAGAATATAAAGGTGCAGTGGTTCTTGCAAATTTTTCCATAAATCTGTGATAGTATCCTGAAGCGCCAAGGAAACTATGTACCTCAGTTTGTGTGTGTGGTGTAGGTAAATTAAGGATTACCTCTATTTTTGTTGGATCTACTTTAATTCCATCTGCAGAAATATAATGCCTTAGTACCACACCTTCCGTCATCATCATGTGACATTTTTCATGGCTTAAACATAACCTGGTAGCAATGCATCGTTCTAGTACCTTCTTCAGATTATTCAGTGCTTGATCGAAGTCATCGCCATAAGGAGTGAAATCATCCATGTAAACTTCAAGCCCTTCACTGATCAAATCATTGAATATGCTCAATATGGCCCTTTGGAATGTGGTTGGAGCATTACAAAGTCCAAAGGGAAATACTCTGTATGCAAATGTACCCCAGGGGCATGTGAATGTAGTTTTATCTTGATCTTCTGGGGCAATCTGGATCTGATTGTAGCCACTAAAACCGTCTAGGAAAGAAAATAATTTCTTCCCTACCAAAGCATCCAGGACCTGATCGATGAAAGGTAAAGGGAAGTGGTACTTTTGAGTGGCTTTGTTAAGTTCCCTGTAGTCGACACAGATTCACCATTTCCCATTTTTCTTGGGGACGATCACTAATGGGGAAACCCACCGACTATCTTAGATAGGTTATATAAAATCTACGTCCAACAAGTTTTGTAATTCTTCTTTAACAATATCCCTAAGGTGGGGATTCAGTCTTCTCTACAGCTGTTAGATAGGTCGGGCATCTTTCTCAATATAAATGTGGTGTGTGTAGAGTTGCAGATCAATACCTTTCATGTCAGATTACTTCCAGGCAAAATCTTGTTGGTATTTAGAGAGGACTTGAATTAGCTTTTGTTGCTGTTGCTCATCTAAATTGGCATTAATGTTCAAAGATCTCCCTGGTACAATATCAACTAATTTTCTATTATGAACAACGATAGTCGGGATTTGTTGTTCCATTAAATATTCCAGTGAGTCTCCCTGTGCTTCACAGTCTAGAACAACTTGGAGCATATAACATGTTGGATTACCCAAGATGGTTGGGCTGTTAATAAACCCATTGATTACGTCATACTCTAGCTGGTTCTTAAGTTTGAGAGCTTCTTCCAGCATGTGAGGGGCTCATAAATCCTTTTCTGGATATCGTGGTGGTGGAAATTGTGGATATATGAAAGTCGGGCTTGGCTTGGCTGGAGGATATAAGATGAGATTTTTTGTGACACCTCCTCTAGAAATTGTCATATTACCCGTTCGACATCCTATGTACGCATCATCTGTTGCGAGCCATGGTTTGCCTAGTATCAATGGATTCCATTCAAGTCCACTTCTTGGGTTGATGATGAGGAAATCCGCTGGATATTCCCAATAGTCGACTGAGATTACTATATCATGTAGTGTGCCGACTGGTCTAACCACTGATTGTTTAGCCAATTGTAACATAATTGGGGTGGGTTCGAAGGAGTCAAAACCTAGGGTGTTGCAGGTTTCCATAGTTAGTATATTGATGGCCGCCCCCAAATCAACTAGTGTGTTTGGAAAAGAACAACCCTGGATCTGAACTGTTACTATGGGGTTCCCTGGATCTACATATTTGGCTGGTTCTTGTCTACCTAGAATTAGATCAGACGAGGCTCCTCCTACGTGAACTATTGATGATGAATTTTTAATTTTCGTAACAGGCTTCCTCCCACATAGTTCCTTGATCATCTTTTCATAAATTGGAATGTCTTGTAGAGCCTCCAGGAGTGGGATCTTGACGTCTTAATTCTTGAGTTCCCCTACAATGTCAAAGTTAGGATACACAATAGGTTTTTCTATCATCAATCTTTCAGGGAACGGAGGGGAAGGATTTGCATCCTTATCAGGATCCTGTGACTTGACTATGTTTTCCCCTGCTCGATTTATTCCGTTATTACCAAAGTCGAGGGTGTTATTGTTGTTTGTTTGTTATTTTCATTCTCCTGCTCTTGGAAAACGTTATTTTCTTCAGGAGATATTATACACCCCGATCTCAACCAGAGTTCATTGCACCCTACCGAGTTGGTTTCCCCTTCTCCATTTTCCATAATCTAGATGAGTTGAGCCGGTCTATTATTAGGATTTGGGTGGGGTTGGGCTGGTAATTGAGGGCACAATTGCGATTGAGGGTTTTGGGGTAGTTGGAGTGGAGCTTGCAACATGGGTTGGGTTTGAGGGGCCATCCCCATGGGTTGATTGTTTATCCCCATAGGGCGCTGCCAATTCTGGTTCCAATTTGGGTTTTTGGCAGTCTTATTGGGCCATTGCGAAAGGTAGGGGTTGTTATTTGAGTTTTTTCAGGATGGGGTGGGGTTTTGTGAGTTAGGCCAGGCAGAACTTGCAGTTGATTGATTCTGCCAGATGGGATTTGCAGTAGGATGATTTGGTGAAGTGGGATTTGCAGTAGGCTGATTTGGTGAAGTGGGATTTACAGGTGGGTATTGTTGGGGCTGCCAGTTCTGATTTGTAAATGGATGGATCTTCCATGCATTACCAGAATTCTTTTGTTGATTATACTGTCTAGAAAATAAAAAGGAGGGGTCCTGGAGTGTATTTGGAGGCTGGGACTTCCATTGACGATGTTGAGCCATCAAATATAATGGTTATGTTTCCTCTTTTGCTTCTCTAAAGACAACTTTCAGTCCAGGGAGCGATGGGAATTGCTCCGTTGCATGATCCTTGGCCCAAATAGTGCAAACCCGAACCACATATAAAGGACATTCCCTTGGACCATGTTTTTTTCTGCATCTGTGGCAAAATATGGCCAAAGTCTGCTCTGCTTGTGCTTGTTTCTGTTTGTCCTGCAATACATCCAATTGTGTAGTCAGAGTGCTTAGAATATCTCTTTTGAAATTTTCTAAGAGATTACCAACTTCATCTCGCGTAACACCCCCACTGGTAATGTTGCTATTTATGGTGAGGGAAGTCCGCATTCCTGATATGGTCCATGTACTTTCTCGTGAGCACCTGATGCACAATAGAACAGTGTTATCATAATTTTCTTGATAAATGGCACTCTTCCCCATTAAATTTAATGTTTATACCCATTCATCTTTCATTCCTTTTATCAAAGTGGCTTTAAGCACCTCACCTGGTAATGTTCCATAAGGAGACCTTTTTAAATTATATTGGAATCTTTCAACATATTCTTCTAACGTCTCATTTTCTTTTGCAGTCATTTGAAAGATTTCATCTTTTAGGTCCCTGGTCCTACAATAATCCTGATATTTTTTCAAGAAGGTCTGTTTCATCTCATCCCATGAGTTTATAGTTCCACCTCCCAATCCGATAAACCATCGTAGAGCTGCTCCTTTCAAAGTGGAGGGGAACAATTTTAATTTTTGGGGTTTCGGGTCTTTTGAGATCAATCCATGGAAGGTTGGCATGTTCTGTAGGGGGATTGCTTTCATGGGGGCATTGGTGATTGGATCAAATATCATATATTCCAATGTGGAGATCTGGGGTCATTGTTGATTTGGTTGCACCATTTGGTCAAAGATCTACCAATAATCTTCAGGAATTTCTTGGCCTGCGTATTCTTTTGATTGATTACTTGATCCCCTAGTGGATTTGATTGCACTCCCTCTATCTGGAATTTCGGGTATGCCTTCTTATTTTATAGGAGATTCAGGATCAGGGGGTGGTGATGGGTCTGCCTTGGCAACCTCACTGGTTTCTCCTTCTCCTTCCTTCAAATTACGAGAATTTCCCTCTTCTAAAGGGTTGAGGGATGGAAGATCTGTGCTTTAAAAGATTTGCTCAGTCCCTTCAGTTTTGATATGAATCTCAGCGTGGGTTGCAGTTGGTGAAACTGTTACTTGATGGATTTGGGTAGACCCTTTCCTAGGTCCAACCGAAGCTTGAGATTCAACTTTTCGGATGATGTCGTCTATGAAAGTTCTTCTCCCAGGGAGCACCGAGCCCTGGGCTTTGGTAGTTTTTGGTGGGGTTTTGTTTTTTTCAAGATATTTCTTCTTAGTCATACACACTTCACACAAAAATAAATTAAAAAAGAAACACCTATATAACCTCTGAAGTGTCAACTGGAGGTAAACGTTGGCATAAGCATCTTACTTATTGCCTGTGTAGGTTCTTACCTTCCATATTCAATACCTGGTCCTCCAGAGATACAACCTATGCTACCTTTGACATTCTCCCCGACAACGGCGCCAAAATGTTGGGCTCTAAAATGTCTAAAAATAGCCTTATTTTAACATTAATTTATCAACCCGAGCATTCGTGTTTTATCTTAAGAATATCAGCAAAGTCTGTGCAGATAGCTCGTAGAGGCTAAAATCGCATAGTTAAATAAAACCTAAGTTTATCCACAATCAAGTTCCTCAAATGTTCATTAAATATTATGAGACTAAGATCTTACTTAACAGAATTGAAATCTGATTACTAACATGCTGCGAATGAAAAGGAACTAACTAATCTGTTGAATTCATTGAACTAAAAAGAAGTAATTGAATCTAAGTAAAGACTTGCATAATTAACTATCAACTATGAATCAAATTGCTGGAAAGGAAATAACGAATTGCTCTATCTGTGGAAAGAAACAACAATTGTAATCTAATCAAAAGGGACAACAAATGTAACTTAACTGAAAGGAACACCAATTGTAACTTTAATTGAAAGGAATGACAAATGTAACTTAATTGAAATGAACAACAAATGCGAATCTAAGTAAAAGGGATAGCACGTATGAAAATGTGAGGAACTGTCAAGAAGCAAACTATAGTAATGGAAGTTGGAACAACAATCATTAACACTTGAGAGAAATATCTATCTTCTATACGCAAACAACATAAAATCATTAACACACTTATGCATTCATCTTAACTATTGTAAAAGAGATTTGAATCACAAAACATAAATCAAACTGATACAATTACAGATCGAGATAGTAACTCCTTCAGATTGGGCCCTTGGTCCTCAGAAGCACTGCTACTAGAAACTCAGTATGTAGAAATGGTGAAAACGTTCAAAGCTTTTATTGATTCCATAGCTGGTACAACATTTACAAAAACTGCTTGCACAGAGGAATTCTAAGTTCTGAATACTTGGATGCAATTCTTCTATATATTTTCAGGATCTATTACCCTCTATATATTACAATAATCTGGGTAAATTAATCCATCCTGAGGATCGAGAGATCCTCAAGATTTCTTTACTATTATAAAGTTACAATATAGAAAATCAATCATCTTCAAAACTGCTTTGCACCAAAATTCCTTAACTTCCAATAGCTTACACATCTTCAAGATCTCCTTTGCTATCTCGGGTTTGAAAACATTTATCCAATCGGGTAACAAAATCAAACAATTCCAATCGAATCTGATTTAATATAACTTAAATAATAATGCTAGAAGCCATATTAATCATTTTCTATGCTATTTATCCCTAATTAACCGAAAAGTCAATCGATATTATATCATGAACTGTAGGAAAAAGGAAGATATTTGTACCTTTTTCATAACCCAAAAATGACGTAATGCGTAGTTCTCGAAAAGACATTTCCAACGGGATATCACATGCCTAAAACGAATATCGTATGTAAAAGTTATGACCCCGAGATGTTAATGTACTAACTTACCCAAATGGGGCCCACATGACTTTTGGCGTTTCATCTCCTAGGGTTAGGTTTGTGGATGTCTAGGCTTTTGGAATGCTCGTTTATCATAAAAATGCCTTCAGAGCCTCATTGTAATCATCTTCTTGCGAATGAGCATAGCCGTCACATCTCTTCTCAGAGATAAAACTTCCACCATTCTAGCGAGTCTTCCACTATGTATTTTTACAGTCTCTTTACAATTCTTTCATTAATAGAAATCAAGTATTGTTGTATTTCTCTATTTCTGGCAATTTTCATGAGTGTTTCATTGTAATATCTCTGCTTTCATTTCGTTCTGAAAATAATCTAGATCGATTTATGCGGGCCCCAATGGGTAAGTTGGTACGTCAACCTCTTAGGGTCGTAACTTTTGCATACGACCTCCATTTTAGGCATGTGATAGCCCGTTGGAAAGGTATTTTAGATAAATACACATTATTCTATCAAAATCCAACTTCATCTATAGTTTGACTGTGGAAAGAAAAAAAAAAACACTATTTAGGGCCCCAAAATGGCCCTAGAAGTACAAAAATATGTACTGATATGCAAAATTCCAAAATAAGCCATTCAAATTAGGTGGGAGACCACCAATATCCACCTAGATGATGTGTAGGGATTCAGGATAGACTCAGAAGTGAAAAACCCATAATTACAAAGAAATGTCATCATTACAGAGAAACGTGTTGAACTAAAAATTGTCAAGATGAGCCAGTTGGAATAGGTGGGTGACCACCAATATCCACCTGGATCATTCCTCCCCCCTTAGGAAAAAATGGTATCAATTTCATTGAGTGCCCCCATCAGGTGAGGAAACTTATGTTGAATTTGGCCCTGGGTGAGCCACTTTCCTTGGTGCAGGAGTTGCCCTGCCTTTAAAACCCGATAAATTTGGATCATCTATTGGCGAGTGCTATTGAACTTTGTCTCCACTATATGATAAGTGGATGCATGTTCCATACAGTCAGGGTTGAGCTATGTTGGTGTTAAATGTTCTGCAATCTACGAGGTGTCCAATAATGGTGGAAAATATGGTCGAGGGAGGCCCATATTGAACATTGGGTGCAAGCCAAGGAAGGGTGGAGTGTTGAGTTCAAAATCATTGCTACCCAAAACCTTGGTGATAGTGTAAGGCCTACAACGAAGTGGGCAGATATTTGGATGGGGACCTATAAGGCACTCTTTCTGCAAATATAGCCAGACCTTGTCTCCCACCTAAAACTGGTGCAGTACCTGGTGTTGATCATGGCGCTACTTGTACTTAGCATTGGATTTTTACAAAATCTCATGGACCTATTGGTGGAGTTGTTGAATCTGCTCAATGAATTTGGTGGCTTTGTCAGCCTCAAACTGAACATGGGAATATTCTTCCTATGTGGTTGCAAGAGGTAGTGCAAATTCATTGGGACCCAAGGGTTGGAATCCCAGCCCCACCTGATATGGGCTATGGTCAGTGGAGCTATGGAGAGCCATGTTGTAGTTGTGTTGAACATAGGGAAGAATCTCATCCCATGTATGTGGATCCTTAGAGTTGTACATGTGAAGGATTTTCACAATCATTCGATTGACGACCTTTGTCTGTCCATCAGTTTGGGGGTGGAAAGCAACGGATTTAGTGAGCTTGGTGTCTAACAATGACTAGAGACTCAAACAAAATTTGTTGAAGAAAATGTTATCCCGATCTGAGGTTATGGTCTGTGGTATCCCAAAATGGACTCACACCCATTCGAAGAAGATCTTGGCAGTATATGTCGTTGTGATGCTCTTCTTGTAGGTTGTGATAATGGCCATCTTTGAAAATTGACCAAGCACCACAAATACACAATCATTTTCATGCTTCATGGACGAAAGGCCAGATATGTAATCCATCGAGATGGATTCCCAAGGCCTCTCAGGAGTAGCAAGAGGGGTGTATAATCCTTTCTTCTTGATGAATATCTTGGAAATGGCATAGGCAATGCAATATCTAATATACTTGCTAACGTCTTGTCGAAGTTTTGGCCAATATTTTTTTTTTGTAGAACGACCATAGTTTTCTCCATGCAAAAATTTCCTACCATCTAATTATAGTGAGCCTCCCAAATCATCATTGCACGCTCGCTTGTGGGAACACAAAGGTGACTTACGTGACATAAAATTCCATCCTAGATGTTAAAATCGGTGACATTTATGCATGTACCCAAGAGCTGATAGGTGGTGGTGAAGTCAGGGTCACGCTGATAAAGTTGGGGCTACACAGATGCCTCATTCCCATAGGAACGAGGAACTATGGTAAGTGCAACAATGGGAGGGTGAGTGAGGAAATCAATGACATGATTTGCGTTCCCTATTTTATACTTGATGTTGAGATGGAGCTGTTGTAGATATGTGGACCACTTTTGATGGTTGTTGTTCTGCAACTTCCTTTGTGTATTTATGGATAGTATATGAGTGTCTCACTATGGTATCTTACTGGATGACCGTGTTGAGTGAGAACTACACCTACAACATAGTCGGAGGCATCAGTCTCAATCTTGAACAATTGTTGTAGGTCGAGTAAGGAGAGTACTAGAGATGAGCATAAGCGATGCTTCAGATCATCAAAGGCTTCTTGTTGTGTCTTCTCCCATGCAAAATTCTCCTTAGCACCTCCCTTGGTTACTTGGCTGAGGGACCATGCAATATGGGAGAATCCCAACACGAACCTTCGATAGAACTTGGAAATTCCTAAGAAGCTCCAAAGATCAATTAGTTTGGTCAGGTTTGGCCAGTCATGAATGACTTGGATCTTAGCTGAATCCACATGTACCGCATGTTCATCAAAAAAGTATCCTATGTATTGGACCTTGTTCATGCCAAAGGAACATTTTTCCAAGTTGGCAGATAGATTTTGTTGCCGCAGAATGCCCAAAACCTATTGAATATGTGCATGTGATCCTCCCAAATTCTGTTGAAGATGAGGATGTAATCCAGATATACCACCACAAAAGAGTTGGTGAAGGGTCTCAATACATCATCCATCAATCTCATGTAAGTAACTGGTGCATTTGTTAAGCCAAATGGCATGACCAACCATTCTAAGAGACCTTCTTTAGATTTGAAATTTGTCTTCCATACATCAGTTGGTTCGATGGGTACCTGGTGGTAGTTGTACTTTAGGTCAATCTTGTTGAAGAAATTTCCCCCCTTGAGTTGGTCAAGAAGTTCATCAATTCAGGGAATTGGGTACCAGTTCCTGACTGTGATTTTGTTTAATGCTTTGTAATCAATGCAGAGCTTCCAAGTCCCATCTTTCTTCTACACCAGCACAATTGGGCTTCTGCAAGAGGAGGAGTTGGGTCAGATGTGCCCCTTTTGAAGAAACTCTTAGATCTGGCATTTGATTTCATCATTTTCCATCAGTGAGTGAGGATAGACTGGTGCATTAGGCAGTGGTGCACCACGGGTTAGATCAATTGGATACTTGACTTGGCAGTGCGTCGGTACCCTAGTGGGTGAGGAGAATATGTCTCTATACTCTTCCACGATCCCATCCAATTGCTTTTGCTGCAAAGAGAGGTTTTGTGTAGAGGTCACAGCTGTGGTGATGACCTTCTTCTTACTGCGAGCACAGATCACAAATAAGAATAAATTCCTGGTCTATGAAATGACCTTACTGCATTTCTTAGCAAAGATTAAACAAATGGTGTTAGGCGGCATTACCTTTGGTATCCTCTACAATAGCCTGCCCAAATTAATAATAACACTGGGGGATCTAGACTCATACACAACATGTTGCTTCCACAAATATGGTTGGCATAAAAGAACATCACAAACTTCAAGGGGATAAATATCACACAATAACTCATCTTTGAAGGGCTTGATGCTGTAGGGATAACGAAACTGTTGGATGACGCGGATATCTCGTCCTTGGCCATGCTAATCGATGGTGTAGGGCTGCGAGTGCGGTGTTATTGGCAGGTCCAACCACTTGATGACCTATGCTGATATTAGGTTCTTACGACTGCTGCTATCGATAATGAAATGTTCTAGAGTCCCTTTTACCCACATATGTGAGTGAAAGAGGCATTCCCCTTCCTCTAGTTCTTCTGGTTCGCTTGGCTGGACTTTGGTGGTGGTGACAGTGGCACTAGGTTCAACATCGATGATATGCTTCCCACTTTTTGTATTTGATTTGGAGTCAGAATCTGCCTCTAAATCAGAAGATTTCATCTCGAACACTAGTGACTACTTGGAGCGACATTCTTTGGTGCTATGCCAAGGGATTTTATGGTATTCACACCACTTTCCCATGTCCTTCTTCGAATTCTCATTACCCTTCTTGTGTTGCAGCTTGGACTGGTGATCCGTATTTAGGAGAAGGATGAACTGATTAACATACTGAATATAATAAAACATGGAGATATGAAGCACAACACAGGTATCTAGTGAACAATATCTTCTATTGAATAAATGAAATAGTCTGAAACTGTAAAACTGCAGAATTGAAACACTTGCTCGAATGGTGGTAGCTATCTCTAAGAAGAGATGTGGTTGCTAGGTGCATCCTTCTGAGAATAATGATTACAATGAGGCTCTAGATACCCTTTTAACATTACTCATGAATGTAAAAATCCTAGACATCCAAAAGCCTAACCCTGGGAGATGAAACACCAAAAGTTATGTGGGCCCCTATGGGTAAGTTGGTACCTCAACTTCCTGGGGTCATAACGTTTGCATGACCTAGATTTTAGGCATGTAATAGCCCATTGGAAAGATATTTTCTAGAACTACACATTACAACATCAAACTTTGACTCTATCTATAGTTTGACTATGGCGAGCCAAAAAAACATTGTTTAGGGCCCCAAAACGACCTTGGAAGTACAACAAGATGTGATGACATGAAAACATACAAAATAATCCAGTTGGATTAGGTGGGATGCCACCAGTATCCACCTGGAAGATGTGAAGGGCTTCAGACAACCCCGAAAGTGTAGAACCCACAATTACAAAGAAGTACAAAAGAACCTGTTGAACTAAAAATTGTCAAGAGGAGCTAGTTGGAATAGGTGGGTGTCCGTCAATATCCACCTAGATTAGTCCTCCCCCCTTAGGAAGCAATGGTATCCATTGTGTTGAGTTCCCCCATCAGGTGAGGAAACTTCTGTTGAATTTTTTCTCGGGTGAGCCACTTTCCTTGGTGGAGGATTTTTCGTACCTTGACAACTCGATAAAGTTGGATCCTCTGCTGGCGAGTGCCCTTGACCTATGTGTCCACTATATTATTAGTGGATGCATGTTCCATGTAGTCAAGGTTGAGCTTCGTTGGTGTCATCTATTCTGCGATCTCTGAGGTGTCCAATAATGGTGGAAAATATGGTTGAAGGAGGTTCACATTGAACACTGGGTGCAAGCTAAGGAATGGTGGAGTGTTGAGCTCAAAATAATTTCTACCCACAACCTTGGTGATAGTGTAAGGCCCATAGCGAGGTGGGTGGAGCTTCCGATGGGGCCATGTAAGACGCTCCTTCTGCAAATGTAACTAGACTTTATCTCCAACCTAAAACTGGTGTGATTCCCGGTGTTGATCATGGCGTTGCTTGTACTTAGCATTGACTTTCTGTAAAATCTCATGGACCTGTTGGTGGATGTGTTGAATCTGTTCAATGAATCTGGTGGATTTTTTATCTCAGACTAAACATGGGGATATTCTATCTATGTGGTTGCAAGAGGTAGTGCAACATCAACAGGACCCAAGGTTTGGATTCCCAGCCCCACCTGAAATGGGCTATAGCCGGTGGAGCTATGGAGAGACCTACTGTAACTGTGATAAACATAGGGGAGAATCTCATCCCATGTATGCAGATGCTTAGATTTGTACATGTGCAGGATGTGCACAATCATCCGATTGACGACCTATGTTTGGTCGTCTGTTTGGGGGTGGAAAGAAGTGGATTTAGTCATCTTGGTGTCCAACAGTGACCAGAGACTCGACCAAAATGTGTTGAGGAACTTGTTGTCCCGGTCAGAGATGATGGTCTGTGGTATCCCAAAATGGACCCACATCATGCTGAGTGATAACTGCACCTATATTCAGATGCATCAGTCTCAATCTTGAATGGTTGTTGCAGATTAAGCAAGGAGAGTACTAAAGCCGAGCACAATTGATGCTTTAGATCATCAAATGATCATTGTTGTTACTTCCCCCACACAAAATTTTTCTTGCCACTGCCCTTGGTCACTTGGCTAAGGGCGCATGCAATATGGGAGAATCCCAACACAAACTGTTGGTAGAAGTTGGCCAGTCCCAAGAATCTCCAAATCTCGGTTAGTGTGGTCAGGATTGGCCAGTCATGGATGACTTAGATCTTATATGGATAAACATGTGCCTCATGCTCATAAACAATGTAGCCGAACTATTGAACTATGTTCATGCCAAAGGAGCATTTTTCCAAGTTGGCATATAGCTTGTGCTACCAGAGAGTGCTCAAAACCTGCTTAATATGTCACATGTGCTCCTCCCAAGTTTTTTTGAAGATGAGGATGTCATCCAAATATACCACCACAAAAGAGTTGGTGAAGGGTATCATTACATCATCCATCAACTTCATAAAAGTGGCTAGTCCATTTGTTAATCCAAAGGGTACCTTATTTAGAATTGAAAGTTGTCTTCCATACATCAGTTGGTTCGATGGGGACCTAGTGGTAGCCAGACTTTAGGTCAATATTGCTGAAGAAATTTTCCCCTTTGAGTTGGTCAAGAAGGTCATCAATCCTGGGAATTGGGTACTGGTTCCTGATTGTGATTTTGTTTAATGCTCTGTAGTCAATGTAGAGTCACTAGGTCCCATCCTTCTTCTGCACTAGTACAATCGGTCTTCCACAAGGGGAGGAGTTGGGTCTGATGTTCCCCTTTTGAAGAAGCTCTTGGATCTGACGCTTGATCTCATCATTTTCCATTAGAGACTGATGATAGACTGGTCCATTAGGTAGAGGTGCACCAAGGGTTATATCAATTGGATGCTTGATTTGGTAGTGCGTCAGTACCCCTGTGGGTGAGGAGAATATGTCTTTGTACTCTTCCATGTTCCCATCCACTTGCTTCTACTACAAAGAGAGGATTTTTGTAGAGGCCACGAATGTGGCGGTGACCTTCTGCTTAGTGTGAGCACGGATCAAAAAGAAGATGAACTTCCTGGTCTTTGAAATGACCATACTACATTGCTTAGCAGAGATTAAATAAATAGTGGTAGGCGCCACTACCTCTCGTATCCTGTACAATTGTCTACCAAAAGTAATAATAACATCACAGGGTCTGGAATCATATACAAAATGACGTTTCCACAAATATGGTTTTCCTAAAAGAACATCACAAAATTGAAGAGGAGAAATATCACACAATACCTCGTCTTTGAAAGGCTTGGTGTCGTAAGGCAGAAGACACTGTTGGATGACACATAGATCTCTTCCTTGGTGAAGCCAACCAATGGTGTAGGTTGCGGGTTTGGTGTAGTCAATAGGTCTAGTCTCTTGATGACCTATGCTGATATCAGGTTCTTCTAACTATTGCTATTGACAATGAAATGAAGTAGAGCCCCCTTTACCCACATCTATGAGTGAAAGAGGCGTTCCCCTTCCTCTTTTTTTTTTCTAGCTCGCTTGGATGGACTTTGGTGGTAGCAACAGTGGCATTGGGTTCAACATCGATAATCTGTTTCCCTCCTTATGGATTTGATTCAGAGTTAGAATCGACCCCTGACTCGGAAGCCTTCAGCTCTTCCACGAGTGACTTCTTGGAGCGACATTCTTCACTATTGTGCCAAGGGATTTTATGGTATTCACACCATTTTCCTGTGTCCTTATTCGTATTCTCATTTCCCAACTTCTTGTACCCATATCTTGTCGGGGACATGCACGAAGAAAAACAAATGAAGAGAAGACCGCTCTGATACCACTAATATGGATTTATGAGTGGAACAAACTGATTAATTGACTAAATACAATAAATCACAGAGATATGAAGCACAACACAAATATCCGATGAACAATATCTTCTATTGAATAAATGAAATAGGATGAAACTGTAAAATTGCAGGACTGACACACTTTCTCAAATGGTGGTATCTATCTCTGAGAAGATATGTGGCTGCTATGTGCATCCATTTGAGCATAATGATTACAATGAGGCTCCAAAGGCCTTTTTAACATTACTCATGAATGTCAAAACCCTAGACATCTGAAAACCTAACCCTAGGAGATGAAACCACAAAATTTATGTGGGCCCTTATGGGTAAGTTGGTACCTCAACTTCCTGGGGTCATAACTTTTGCATACGATCTCCATTTTAGGCACGTGATATCCCATTGTAAATTTCTTTCAAAACTACGCATTACGCCGTTAAATTTTGACTGTGGTGAGCCAAAACAATACTGTTTAGGGCCCCAAAATGGACCTGGAAGTACAACAAGATGTGTTGACATGAAAACATACAAAATAATCCAGTTGGATTAGGTGGGAGGCCACCAATATCCACCTGGAAGATGTGTACGGCTTCAGACAACCCCGGAAGTGTAGAACCCGCAATTACAAAGAAGTACATAAGAACGTGTTGAACTAAAAAACTGTCAAGAGGAGCCAGTTGGAATAGGTGGGTGGCCACCAATATCCACCTGGACCAACTGGTTATCCTGAGAGTTTCCATCTTTTTTCTATCCCTTGTTTGGTGGATTGGGACCACCTTTTCCCTACTTCATCTGTGAGGAATTTGCAGATCCAAACTATCGCCTCTTCTGCTTAAATTTCTGCTCGATCTTGACAATATATCTATAAGCCACACCTAACGATGTGATGTCCAGAAAATCCATTCTATTTGAATATATCTGTGTAGATAGCCACAGTATTTGAGCACCAGATGTCGTTCAGAGTCTTTGATACTCAATTTGGTGCGCAGAGTATGTAAAACATTGGTGAAATCTGGTACCATTTGGTCCCTTTCTTGACGCATAGTGGTCCATCATATGTACTGGTCCTCGTAGCTTCCAATAGGGTAGTATTGTTCTTTAATGGAATCCCTAAAGGAATCCTAGGTGGGAGAGATCGAAAATATTACAGATTCCTTTGTGTCCCTTTTCTCATAGTACGTATCCCACTAGTTCTTAACATGGGGGATGGCCTTGAGGAGTGCAAAATTAATCTTTTCCCTATCAGAAAAATTGTGGACCAAAAAAATACCCTTCGAGCAGATTCAACCATTTATATATAGCATTTTCATCTATCAGTCCTTCAAATAATGGTGTTGGGCAAAGGACTAACATGAAGAATAGGTTTGTTTTTGGAAGATAAAGCCAGTTTTGGAGAAGAACAATTCGCAGGAAAAACAACACGTGTCAGGGAAGCTACATGCAAAGGAGGAAAGCATGCAAGGCCTGTGCATGCAGGAAAACCTAACCACATTAATGTTAGGGTTTTTTAAAGAGATTATAACGACTGATAAGATTAAAATTAATATAAATAAGTACCTAGTGTAAATTCTAACCTTGTACAATATCTACTGCAAACTGATATTCAGAAAAGAACAGAAAAGATACAATGGCAAATACAAACATTACACA
>JASDQU011509237.1:0-21459 GCA_032191745.1 Picea mariana
ATTCTGCCCATTATAATTGTCCGATGACCAATCCGCAAAAGGGGATTTGGTCCTAATACAATTACCGACATGATTAATCCACAATGGGGATTAATCCAATGAATAAAATAACAATAATAATAATAATGCTCTTCATAGTTACATTATTTCAACACTGAGATCATGCATCCCCTTCACTTCTATACAGTCCCTCGGGTGATCCATCATTTTCCAAGATGATCTTGCACAAGGGGAGCACAAACTCACTACCAGATTCTTCGCTGTAAATTTGTATTTTGTGGCAATTGTAGGGTTCCAGTGTCGTAGCATGTCCTCCTTCCCGATCTTCCTAGCTTTAATAACCATAATCTCATCTGTATCACACACATACAATTATCATGAGATATCGTCACATCAATTTTACATATTAATTTCCAAATCTATTTTACATATAAGAAACTAAGTTTCCCAAGCATGAGATTTCTTCTCAAAACGTTTGGCTCTTGCACCACTACCATATCCAATACCATTTTTCCTACAATTTTTCTCACTTTAAATTCAACCAAACAAATTGTTAGCATATTATAACAATTTGCAATTATTAATTTCTCAAATTTGTTATATACAGGTGACAAACATTTCACTTACTTCTTAATTAAGTTAGTAAGCAACTGAAGAGTTTTGCATTTAATTATCAATCTAAGGTAGTATCTTACTTATGAACTGTTGTGCACTGTATATGAAAGCGTAATGTTGTAATTTGCCAAAGAGTTATAGTACTTTTGTTGTCGCAAATCAAGATTTCAAGATACTTAATTAAGTCATCAGTCTACACTACTTCTTGAATTCCTTGTGAAAAGAAAACAAATCACACTTGTGGAAAATAAATCACTCTTGTAGGAAGTAAATCACACATTGCAGGAAATAAATCACTCTTGCAGAAAGTAAATCACATGTTGCGGAAAAGTAAATTTCACTTGTGAAGAGTAAATCACACTTGAGGGAAGTAAATCAAACTTGTGGAAAGTAAATCACACTTGCGAAAAGTAAATCACACTAGTACCTAACAGTGACTTGTTCAAGTATGAATATAACCTCGACTTGTTGTAACAATTATGTGATTGCACATGAAATGAGATGTATTAAAAGTACATTATCATTTGATGCATAAGAGAGTGAAAACTCATAAAATCGATTGAATATCAACCCCAAACTGTTAGAGAATCAATTGTTACAAATATTAAAGAAAGCAAAATAAAGTAAAACTGCAAACGGAGTTGCACCAACAACGCGAATAACAACAACACGAGTTGCAACAACCAGAGTTACAACAACGTTTGCGATCCACAACTCTTATAAATATGCAGAAATATGATTAACACCCAATTCATAGTAGAATTCAAAACATAAAGAAACTAAATACAACCGTGCTTGAATTACAATTAACTATCTATGAAATCTAGAATTGTAGCAAAATGAAAAACTATGAAAGTAAATGAACAACAGTAAAATGTTAATCATTGTTGGCTCTTGACCAAGTTTTGAGGAACACTTGGTCATATTTGACCATTTTTGGACTTTGACAGCTTGTCAAAGATGGAGCGCAACGCGAAGCGGAGATCATGGAAGCTAGATCCCTTTCTTGGGTCCTTTTTGGGTTTTTAGGGATATTGTAATGGGTATGGGATGTCATCCCATGGGTTTACCCATGTTTAGGCCTATTTTGTAAAGTATAAATAAGTAGCTAGGAAATGTAAGAGAGGAGAATATAAGATAAGTGCTAGTAAAGGGTTTGTGTATATTGTGTGACCGACTTGGAGAGCTGAGTGCAAGTGCTGTAAGTGATGAGTGCATGGATTGTAAGAAGGCTCTGTGCTAGATCTACTCAGGGAAGGAGGATCTGGTGAGGTGCATGCAGATCTCCTATCCTATGCGGAATACAAGTTCGAGCTCTATGTTGTAACCCGATTGACCAAAGCTAATAAAGAAGAAGAAGACTTTGTGGACGTAGCCCCAGGGTGGGGGTGAACCACGGTAACTCTGTGTGTTGTGCTCGGTGCTTTGACCTAATGTGTTGGTCTATTTCCATGTGTTGTGCTTGATATGATTATGCTATGTGCTTTTCTATGATATACTTAGATAGATCCACTTTTCTTTGTGCTTCTTAGATGTGTGGGTGTAGATCTGACATATATGAAAGTGCTGAGTGCTAGACCTATTTTGTTGTTGCTAAGTGATAACTTAACCTAGATCTAAGTGACTGTTGTGGTGCTCTGTGCCATCTACGGAGTGCCATGAGGGTTAAATACTGATGAATGATCTATGCTAAAGTGTTTTCTAAGAGTAAGAATCACAGATCTGTGTCCCAGCTAAGGTTGTAGACACCTGAGTCTTGCAACCACCCCTGCCTCTACCTCAGGTGAGACTTCATTTGCTTCGCAGGTTTTTCTGAAAGGGCTGGTAGTTAGGGTTTTGTTGGTGCCCTGTTGAAGCATTGAACCCTGGGTCTACCCTTGTGCCAAAAAATGGTTCCATTGCCGGGACCAAAACTGTGATTGATGGGAACTGAGGAAGAAGAAACTTTGTGCAAAAGAAAGCTCTATGCATAGATATGTTGCCCTAGTGCGCAAATTTTTACTCGACCTATGAAGCTTTGTGCCAGGAATAAGTTCAGATCTGAAGAAAGGAAGATCAGATCCGAAGAAAATAAGTGAGATCTGAATGCTTTGTGCTGTAAGAAAAGTAAAAGCGGAAATTTTTGAAAGAAAGAGGTCAGATCTGTAGAAAAGAGGTAAGATCTTTAAGCTCCATGCTCTAATAAAGGTAAGAATAGTCAAAAGTTCTTAGATCTGGAAGCTTTGTGCTCTGTAGAAGTAAGATAAGTGATTTTTTTTTTGTTTCTAGAGCATGGATCTAGGTATGTTTAATAGATTTTGTCCTAGCTTAGAAACTAGGGCATTAATAGATGAAATTTTTTTTGATATGAATAGATCTGATAAGTATAATGATAGATATGTTATACCTATGCATAGAAAGATTGTCTGGACTAACAAATGGATGTAGGATCCTAGAAAGAAATTTTTGCAGGATAGCCATTATGATCCTAGCTTGCAGTACAAGAAGAGTTAGGGATCATTGAAGAGAGAGAGAGGATAACGCTTTGTTACAGTTGCAGAAGACCGAGACATCTTGCTAAGGAATGCCCTGGGAGAAAACCTAGTTTCCTTTGTTGTAAGGCTATGGACCATGAAGTACTGGATTTCCCTAGAATGATTACTAGACTTGAAAAGATGAATATGGAGCAAGAAAACCCTGAAGGAGACCAATAAAATAATATTATAGAAGAACCCCAGCAAGAATCAGAGATTATGTTATTGAAAATGAAAGAAACCCTAAATGAACATAAAGATGCCAGTTTGTCAGAGATCTTCAAAGAAAAGGAGAAAATTGAAGTAAGAATAGGAGACTTCGACATTGACTGTTCTCTAGATGAGGGAACACAGATGAACATTATGACAGAAAGTACTTGGGAAACCTTAGGAAGGCCTACTATGGTTACTTAACTAGGAAGAATAGGGTTGCTTAAAGGAAAAATGGTAACCCTATGTGGCAGAATTACCCAGATAGCTATGAGTACCCATGGAGCTTCGACAGAGGAAGAGTTCAAATTCATTAGATTTATTGAGGACCGTGCCCCATTTCCAACTTTGTTAGGCAAGATCTGGAATAAAAAAGACCAGATACAGAGAAAAGAAGAAAAGGAATCCCTAGAACAAAAGAAGCAAGAACTCATGGAATTTATGACTAGAAGGATCGCCTACTTGATGGAGGAGCAAGAAAACAGATCTCAGTTGTTGAACACTAGGGACCTGGATGTCGAAGCTATAAGAGCGTTAGAGGAACCACAGAAGACCGAAATACCTAATCCATATGAGGAAGGAGTATTACCCTTGGATCTGAAGAAAGAACCTCAGCCGCGCGAAGTGCTTATGTCGAGAGAAGATAAGACTCAGAATGGAAAAAGGATGACCGAGATGAAGCTCATTGGGAAGAAGGCTAGGAAGCTAAGTAAGAAGAGAGCTAATATTAAAAAGTTACAGAAGGTTCTGGAGGAAACTTCGTAGAAGGAAAAATCACAAGAATTGAGCTTCGTCAGGATATCAGAACAACGACATATGCCACTTCACCGAGGTGAAGTAATATAGCCATTGGAAGCCAATATAACCGTTTGAATTCCACTCTGAATGGGTTAGAAATCATTTATGGCTCACCACTAGACCGTTCGACTACGCCATAATGGACAGAACATAAGTTAATGAAATCTCATACCCATTGCAAGCAGATCGTTGCTAAGTTTCCCTACTTAGTCCATCGTGCCACGCACCGAGAATAATTTTTGCTAAGAGAGAATTTGATCCCAAAACCTGAGATTACTTCACCCTGTGATCATTTCGTTGTTCCCATACCATTCACGATAGTCTCTGCATTCATTTCACACCCGAGCTAGTTGACCCAAGCTTGTATGTCGGACAAGCTCAACGCTGTTGAGAAAGTAGTTGAAGAAGTTTTGATTGACTTAATGACTGAGAGAGTCATGTCGGAGTGAGGATTATCTATAGGAGTCCAAGCATCATCAAAAAGATGACCCCATGCCTCCCCTTCCACTGCTCACGCCGGTCCATCCAGACCGACCAATGAGAAACGGACCAAGCACAGGGATGACATCTCAAATGCCAAGCTTATCCCACACATTCTACCTACTTACTTACCACCTCTAAGAGGTGCCATCAACCATGACAGTGTACCTCACGACTTTGAGTACACTTTGATCACCATGTACCTTCCGAAAGAGGTGTGCGCAGTTTGTGCTGACCAGGATAAGTTCACAGCACTTAAATTTAGTGATTTTAACCTTAGAGATCGTAAAGTTTACAACATTTTAGCCCCGCATAAGTATTTAACCAGGACCAAAGGCAGGAACTCTAAGATTGTCCCGTAGTCATGGACCCAGAACCTTGCGCAGTACACACTGATTAATGTAATGAAGATCCCACACTTCGACAGACACCAGGAAGTCAACGCATGCGTCAAGTTGTTGTTGTCCTGCTACCACGGAGGATACTTATGGCTGGACTGCCGCATCACTGTGGATCTGACCTTGATCAATCGGATCATAGGCTTTAGTATGCAAGGCCCTGACCCACATGAGTTTTACCCTGGAAATACCTCAGACAGAGCACTAGTGCAGAGGATAAAAGAAAATTATGGCGATGTCAAGAAAGGCACGCGAGGCTACAAGGTAGCCTCTATCCAGAGTGGCACAGTGCGCCTTGTCTGTCAGCTGATCACGGGTAAGCTAGTTCGCAAGAATAGACCAACACAAGTGACTGTATTCGTAGTCAACCTCGCAGGGAAGTGAGCCGAGGGACTACAGATGAACTGGGCGCAATACCTTGTAAACCATCTAGAGCTTGATTGCAGAGAAGCGCAAGAACAAGGGTATGAGTTCCACTTTAGTTGGTTGCTCATACTAATCGCTTTCATCACCTGGGAGCTACCAGAAGGTGCCACTTTTCTAGAGATTGAACCCTTCAAACCACTGGCCGTGAAGTTCTGTACGCTGTGGTACTCTAGTGACATGAACAAGCAGTGGCAGTCCAATGTTGTCTTCCACACTTATTATAACCAATTGAAGAATGCAATCCAGTCTACATCGTGCCTCACCCCAAACACACTTCATAGATTTAGACCTTTTATAAAATTCAGCGCGGACCACCACTTCACCTATATCACAGCGTGTGTTGATGAGCACAAACAACAACTCCAGTCATACTACAAGTTGACAGAAGAAGACTTGGAGCAGATTACCAAGGAATGGTCAGCGAACCTCCTTGTTGCAGCAGACCCCACAGAAATGTCCGACATGGGAAGCCCTGAAGCTATACCGGATACACCTGGACCAAGCAAGACTAATAAGGATGATGAAGTTCAATATATCCATAGCAAATCCACGAAGACTACTTTGATCTCACCTGCGCAGGGAGGTGATGGTGAAGAACTAGGTGGCATAGAGGTTGAGAAAAACAAAGGCGAGGTTCCTCCACCTAGAGAGGGATGACTTCGACTTCTTAATCGCTGCGCTAAATGATGCTTCACTAGAGATCGTAGAAAAGAAAGAAGCGAAGTAGGAGGAGGTATTCAGCCGAATCAAGGGTGAACTTCAGGAAGTGCAGCAATCACTCCATTCCAGCTGAGCAGTTTCTACTGCGCCCTTGACAATTGGAACAATAGGAACATGCGATGAGCCCACCCAATTAAGCCAGATCACTGAGAAATTCGAAGCTCGCCTTCGACGAGCTCAAGAAGACACAACACAAGCCACCCAGGCTTTGATACAAGTACATAGCGCACTTGTAGAACATCAGAATAAGGCAGAACGAGAAAATATTTCCCTGCAAGCGAAGTGGGATGAGGAAAAAACACAGTTACAATAGAGCAAGGACCAGCTGCTAGCATAGAAACTTGAAGTACAGGAAAGGGTTCACAAATCACTTCGCTTTGTGACGGTCATAGAAGTAAATATTGAAGAATGTGTCCCACAACAGGTGGCACAACTTGAATAAGTAATCCAACAAGTTTAGCAATGCATCGCAGATCTAGAACTTCATACCGTGCCCGAGACTCCTCAAGAAATAAGGGATCTAAGGGAGGCAACTTACCATAGCACAGTTGGCTGATTAAAAACCTTTTCCTTGGAATACAAGCAGCTGAGCGCTAGAAGTGCCCAGACTTATGATAACCTCACAGAGAATCTAAAGTTGCAGGCATTGGAGGTACAACTCCAAGAAGCAAAGCAGCACGCAGACACGCTACAGGCGCAGCTGAAGGCCTTGACCCTAGTCGAAAGAATGAAGAGGTTTGCATAGCAACGCACCACCCAACAACAGGTACAAATGCTACAAAGTAAAGTGATGGAAGTCTCCCAATGACTTCAACCAATCCAAGAAAAGGCATGCCAACTTTTCACTGAAGTTGAAATCTAGGGAACCGAGATTGAATAGGTTGTCATCACCGCAGAACAATGCCTGGAAAGGCCAATAAATGACGCAGTGATATAGGAGTTCAGTGAGCAAGAGGTTGTCGCACTACAGCAAGTCGAAGTAGTTCGATTCAAGCTCAAGTCATTTGAGGCAGAATTGATTAGATCAAAGTGACTCGGGACGAGTCACATGTGAGTGTTGGGGGCCTGTTGGCCCTTAACCAAGTTTTGAGGAACACTTGGTCATATTTGACCATTTTTCAACTTTGACAGCATGTCAAAGATGGAGTGCAACGCGAAGCGGAGATCGTGGAAGCTAGACCCCTTTCTTGGGTCCTTTTTGGGTTTTTGGGGATAATGTAATGGGTATGGGATGTTGGCCCATGGGTTTACCCATGTTTAGGCCTATTTTGTAAAGTATAAATAAGTAGCTAGGCAATGTAAGAGAGGAGAAGATAAGCTAAGTGCTAGTAAAGGATTTGTGTATATTGTGTGACCGACTTGCAGAGCTGAGTGCAAGTGCTGTAAGTGCTGAGTGCACGGATTGTAAGAAGGCTCTGTGCTAGATCTACTCAGGGAAGGAGGATCTAGCGAGGTGCGCGCAGATATCTTGTCCTATGCAGAGTACAAGTTCAAGCTCTGTGTTGTAACCCGATTGACCAAAGCTAATAAATAAGAAGAAGACTTTGTGGACGTAGCCCTAGGGTGGGGGTGAACCACGGTAAATCTGTGTGTTGTGCTCGATGCTTCGACCTAATGTGTGGTCTCTTTCCATGTGTTGTGCTTGATATGACTATGCTATGTGCTTTTCTTTGATATACTTAGATAGATCCACTTTTCTTTGTGCTTCTTAGATGTGTGGGTCTAGATATGACATATATGAAAGTGCTAAGTGATAGACCTATTTTGTTGTTGCTAAGTGCTAAGTTAACCTAGATCTAAGTGGCTTCCGCGGTGCTCTGTGCCATCTGCGGAGTGCCATGAGGGTTAAATACTGATGAATGATCTATGCTAAAGTGCTTTCTAAGAGTAAGAATCATAGATTTGTGTCCCAGCTAAGGTTGCAGACACCTGAGTCTTGCAACCACCCCTGCCTCTACCTTGGGTGAGACTTCATCTGCTTCGCAGGTGTTGCCGAAAGGGCTGGTAGTTAGGGTTTTGTTGGTGCGTTGTTGAAGCGTTGAACCTTGGGTTTTCCCTTGTGCCAACAATCCTATGCTAATTTACAAGAAATACCTGACTAAGGAGGGGGCTCTACCTGCTTAGATAAGACACTGGACTAAGAAATCATAATCACACAAACACTCGGCAAATCATCACGCGAATAGGAGGAGAAATAAATTATATTACATAAGTTCAGGGTTTTACAATACAACTGAATATTATTGCCATAATCATTTCTCGAACTCAAAGGAAGCTGGGGTATTTATACAATACATCTAATGTCTAAATAAAACAAGGAGACAAATGGAAAACCATGAGAATCAAGATGTTCATTCATTTACATTGATATCACCAATTTTTAGAAAATAGTGAGCATTTGATGACTCAGATAAGCTGGATGACGATTGGTAGGCAAACTGTTTCCCTCTTTGGTTTTCCACTTGCCTTTCATTGCCTTTCTACATGAGGATTGATCTCTGACCAACGATTGTAACACTGACTTATGTGTTGGAAAAATTTGTCTCGGAGTTGCAGCAATGTAAATTCATTTGGAATTGTAGCAGTTGTATCATGCTCAGAGTTGTATCTCCCATAGGGAGTTGCAACCAATGTAATTTCTCATGTATAGCAATGTTAGTGCAAGAAGATAATAGTTTCCTTAAGAAATATTTAAGAATGGCATAAAAGTAGCATATGGGGAGAAGATTCATACCTTGGTGAAAAGTGAGACAAACTGGATGGGGAAGGTATGAAGAGGGAATTAATAGTAGAAAATGGTAAGGAAAAAGGTACTAAACGAGTGCTGAAAATATGCTAATTTAGGCACCCCTCATCCCCCCCAGCCCAAAATTGTTGCATGTCCCTATGCAACTAGTAAGCATTCAGGGTTAGATGAATCGAGATGTCCATGGAGGTTACTGATACCGCATTCCACCTTCTTTGCTTCCTCTGGATGACTACATTCTTCCTTTTAAATTATGCCAGGCCTTGCCTTTATTCTCTCCACCTCCCTGTTATGTTTTAGTCTGAGTAGCTTCACCAATCATCATAAAATTTTTGGTTTGGACAACCACTTCTCTTATTTCCTTTGTTTGAGTTGTCCCCTCTGGCTTAAGAGAGGGTTCACCTACAACAAGAGATCTTGTTGTAGGGTAACCTAATTTCTTAGGTGTCCTTTGTTCATCAAGTTCATCTTTCAACATTTTAAGGTTGAGTTGTAGCTTCCAATTTTTCATCCTTAGTGTTCTATTTTTATTTACAAGGTATGCACATATAGGCAAGGAATATGGAATGCTTACCCAGGATGTAGAAATAACCTTTTTTTCAATACCAACAACTTAAGGTTATGGTTCCTATTTCTCTTGTTCATGAGAAGACCTTTCCCCAAAAGTGCTTCCCGCTAGTTATTGGGAATCGATAGCCTCTATTTCGGGTTCTTTTTGTTGTGATTCCTGTGGATTAGCAATTCCTTCCCCATAAATGCTTTTTTTTTTTCTTGTAGAGCAGCAAGAGCTTCTGGTTCAGGTTTCTCTTCTTGTGGAGTGCTTCTTGTTGGTTCTTGTGGGGTAGCAAGAGCCTCTGGTTCCAATTGTTCCTTCTCTGATTCTTGTGGGTTGGCAGACTGTTTTGGTTCTTCTTTCTCTTGTATATTGGCAGACCATTCCCCAAAAGTGGTTCCTATTGGTTCTTATGGATCAACAAGAGCCTCTGGTTCTAGTTCCTCCTCATCTTTATATACTTCAAGGATGGCGAAAAACCTTTCTCCAAGAGTGTCTCTTGCTGGTTCTTGTGGGTTAGCAAGAGTCTATGTATTTATTCCTTCATTGGCTTCCAAGTTATTTCCTTCTACTGGTTCTTATGTGTCAGCGGCGGGATTTGTTTTCATTTCTTCATCGGCTTCTAGGTCACCCGTTTCTGTTGGTTCCTCTGGATAAAAATATTTTTGTTGTTTTGATCGAGTTGCATCCTTGGAGGTATACCTCATTATTATTTTATTTGGAACATAGGGTTTCCTCTTGTTGTATCTTCTTACTATCTTTGTGGAGGGTTTGCTGCCAATGACCTCAACATCACTATCATGGCCTTCTTTGGTTGGGGTTATTGTAGTATGGTCCCTTGCCATAGATGCCCTCTTGGGTCTCTTTTGTTAAGTATTGTTAGCATCTGGGGTTACTGTAGCTATGGTAATGTTTCTTGGATATGGAGTTGTAGTCACCACTTCTTCTAGTGTTGAAAGTGTAGCCAATCCTATCTCGGGTGCCATAAGTGAAACAACAACTTCCTCTGCAACTATAGCTGGTGCTCGGATAATGCTATTCCATGTTCGACCCTCCTTGTGAGGGGATGTTCCACCAACAAATTAATAAGCCCGTGGTGCAAAATAGTGTCCCTGGGAGTATTCAATATCTGTGTGAGTTCCATCATGGTCTGCAAGGTTATGAAAATAATATATGACATGTTGATGGGTCGTCCATGTCTGAGGTGGTCCAGGAACCAGATATGTTGAAGGTAAATGGTCACGTAGAAAACCTCACATGTAAAATATTGTTGCATGAATATGGACACATCCTACCAAGGGTGTGGCATAGACCACCTTTCGAACCCACTTCCCTTCTTTACCAATGCTTCTCTAGGCTCAAGGAATTGTTGTAGGATTTTGGGCTTGGAGTTTATTTTGGAATACCACCTTTCACCTGTTCTTGGAAAGCAAGTAACTTATGCCACTATCTCTTCTATTACTTCTACTAGGGTACATGCTACCATAGATTGTTCCACCCCAAAACACAATGAATTGTAAGGAAACTTCATCGTCATACCCCTGCAAGTCATATATATACTCCATCCATCCAACCTGGTGGAGAATCTGCAAAATATGGTCATATGCCTCGAGTAGCAGTGATTTCGTGGGTTCTCTACATATCATGGAGCCTCCCATGGTTTTTATTTTCTCCTAACTTTGATTTATTATGATTGCAGAGGGAAATGACCGTTATTCAGGTGGGAGATTTCAAATTATGACAATAATGGGGGTGATTATGGAAATTATGGCATAGGGTGGCGATTATGATGGTAGTGGTAATGATAAAAAAATATGCCACTTAAGACCTATTCATTACATATTCGTATCGAAAATGTACCTATCCCTTCTTACCTTAAGTGGCTTCCCTTCATACATGTACTATGCTGGTGGCTTGGTCCCACAATCACTCAACCTTTTGTCTCTAGTGGATTTGCAACAATGTCGATGAAGTCCCATTTGGACAGAGTCTCAGCATCAACGTTGGGGGTCGCTTTCCACCATAGGTATAGTAGTGACGATGCAGATGAGAGAGTAAAGTAAAATATGCAAGAAAAGTCACAACAATGAGAGTTGTGATGAAGGAGCTACAACACTAAGAGTTGTAGCAATAGGTGTTGTGGTCTCAGTGGTGTCGACAAGAATTACAGAACCGAGAATTGCAACATTAATGGTGTTAATGAAAGGTGCAGATGAGAGTTTCAAAATCAATGGTGAGGATGAGAGTTGCAACATTGGTAGTGTAGATGAGAGTTGCAGCTTCATAAGTTTCAACAACAAGTGTTGTTGTGACAAAAGAATTGAAACAACAATGGAGTCACAACAGATGGAAGAGTTGTAGCAGTATGTAGGCCAGAACTGCAACTTGTCAATGTATCTCATTGGTAGTCATCCTTGTCCCGATCACATGTCGATTTCTTAGTAGTGGAATTGTGGTGGTGTTATGCATATTTGTGACAGAAGGAGCTTCATCAATCAAGAGTTTAAGTGGTGGAAGTCACACCAATGAGATCAGAAAGAGTTGCAGCAACATGAGATGCAACAAGCCATAAGTTGCAGCAATGATGCTCTTCTTCCCTTTATATCCTAAAAATTATTTATTAGCATAAACAAAACTTGATCAGAGTGATCCTGACATAACCATCACAAAACTCATAAGTACCCTTCTCACTTTCAGTATTTTTTTTTTCAAGCATGCCTTGTGCCAGCGTAAGCTAATTTTCACAAAACATGCCCCCAAGCATGTCCCTAAGGATATTCACACATGGGTGTATTATTATTATTATTATTATTTAGGAGGAGTGAATCATTCATCAAGGGTTCCCCCCTTGTTTACAATCTCCAAGTCATTGTCAAGCCTTCCACTAGTGATTCTATTCAGAAAGGATTCCTTGTAGAGGGGTTTATGATATAGTCAAAGCCTGTGCCCATTTTCCATCAGGGGAGTGTTCTCATTGTCGATGGTATGAATTTTGTTTGCTCCATTGTCATATACAATATCAATCTCACAAGGCCCAAGCCATCAGGTGCAAAAATTCCCTCTGAAATCCTTGAATCTGGAGTCAAATAATAAGGCCCAGTCTCCAACTTTGAATTTCATCTTCTCGATGAACTTGTCATGCAATTGAGCTCTTTGATGTTGTATTATTGTTGTGCGGTGTAGGGTGGCTTGAAGAAGTTCATCTAGTTTGTTGATATGGACAAGTTTATGTTTCTAAGATTCAGTTAGGTCCATTCCAAGTTGTACGATTTTTCTAAGTGTTTGGATATATATTTCAACTGACAACAATACTCTCTTTCCATACACCAATTCATATGGGGTATAGCTAGTGGTATTTTTCCATGTCATTTGGTAGGCCCATAAAGCTTCAGGTATTCTGTCTTCCTAGTCCTTGAGGTGTAATCTGACGGTCTTGGTGATGATAGCCTCACGGATTTTGTTTGTCCCTTCTACTTGTCCATTGGACTACAAGTGATATGGTAACCTTGTGTTTGATCTTGTATTTTTCCATTAAGTCTATGATGAGCCTTGAAGTGAAATGTGTTCCTCCATCAGTAACTATCTCCCGAATATGGTGAACTGGGAGTGCCTTGTCTTCCATCCATTTCGTGACACAATTTGTGCATACTAGGATGGATGAATTATTATGGGAAGAAGGATTGATCAACCCTACTAACTACAGGGCCCATCTATCAAAGGGTTCCAATACCAACTGTGGTTGTAACAACATCTCATTTGATTGCACTGGTCTTCCCATGCACTGACATCGATTGCACCTTTTTACATATTCCTTGTCATCCTTGAAGAGAGTGGGCCAATTGTACCCTTGGTGAAGTACCTTGTACCCAGTTCTCTAGTATGTAAAGTGGCCTCCACATGGGTTGCCATGACATACTTTCAAGATCTCTTGGGTCTCGTATTCTCGCACACATCTTCTGATGATGAGATCCAATCCTATGTGGAAGAGGCGACTTTTGATCCATGAGAATATCCAACTTTTTTTGATGATCTTTTGTCTCTCTTTTGGAGACAAATGATGTGGTAGTCTACCCTCATCCAAGTAATTAGCGATATATGTGAAGCAAGGAGAGTCAGTAGAAACTGCAAATAGGTTCTCATTAGGAAAATAATATTCTATGGGTGGCTCATTTTTGTTAGATGTGAGTCTTGAAATAAAATCAACCACTACACTATATTTTCCTAGTTTATTCAAGACGATTATATCCTATTACTGTAATAGAAATAACCACCTAGTTACCCTGCCAATGGTGATAGGTTTATTCATTAAATATTTTATGGTAGCATGGTCGGTATGCAATACTACTGGATATCATGTAATGTAATGCCAAAATTTATTAATTGCATGCATTACTGCAAGAAACTCTTTTTTTGTTACTGTGTAATTTAGTTCTATGGGTGAGAGATTTTTTATTACATAGTAGACCATGTATGAATATTTTCCTTTGAGTTTCCCTAGAACAAATCCAATGGAAGTGTCTTATGCATCTGTGGAAATATGAAATGGAAGGGACCAATTGGGTCCTCTTAAGATGGGAGCCTCAGACACTTTAGTTTTCAATTTGTCAAGTGCATTTTGGAATATTTTTTCCATTAAAACTCATAATCTTTGATAATCAAGGAAAATAATAGATGAGCAATTCTTGAAATTTTTTCAATAAAGAGACGATAGTAACCAACATATCCTATGAATCTTTGTACTTGTTTCTGCGAAGACGAAGTCGAGAGATTTAATATTACCTTGATTTTCGTCAGATCCACTTGGATGCCTTTAGCTGAGATCCAGTGTCCCAATACAATGCCATCAATTAACATCATTGCATATTTTTCATTGTTGAGGGCAACATTTGATTCCTTACACCTTATCAATGTTTTCTCTATATTTTCTAATGCCTCCTCAAATTCATTACCATATGTCGTGAAACCATCCATATATATCTCCACACAACTAAATCATAGAATATACCAATTACAACTCTTTGAAAAGTGGCAGGGCATTACATAGCCCAAATGGTAGAACATGATTGGAAAATTCCCCCCATGTACTATAGGTAAATGTTGTTTTGTCTTGATCTTCGAGTGCGATCTGGATTTGGTTGTACCCACTAAATCCATCAAGGAAAGAAAAATATTTCTTCCCTGTTAATATATCCAAGACCTGGTCAATGAATGGGAGTGGTAAATGGTCTTTGTGTGTTGCTTTGTTGAGTTCTCTATAATCGACACAAATTATCCATTTACCATTTTTATTTGGTACCATGATGAGTGGGGAGACTAATTGGCTATAATAAATTGGATAGATAAAGTTGGATGTGAGCAATTTCTATAGCTCCTCCTTGACAATGTCCTTTAGTGTCAGATTCATCCGATGCTTGGGATGGTGGATGGGTCTAGATCCTTCCTTGATGTATATATGATGTACGAATAAGTCAAGATGGATTCCCTTCATGTCAAAGAATCCCAGGTGAAGGCCACTATGATTTTGTAGCACTTTAACCAATTTCTCTTTTAGTTGTTCAATTAGTCCCTGATTGATTTTCAAGGTCTTCCGGGGGATGATTACTATGGTTTTTGTAAGGGACCCTTGGTCTTTTTCTGGTGTGGATTTGTGTTCCATGAGTGAGATGCTTGTTGAGGACAGAGAATCCTGTGTTTCGAGTTGCATAACATGCTCAAGAGTATGTGAGTTCATTGAGGAAGAAGAAGCTATGAAATCATTGATTTCATCATCCTCTTTTTTCTCTCTAATGGCTAGGTATTGATCTATAGAGAGGACTTGATGAGATTTTCCTTCTTCATCACTATTTTCTCCATTGGCCCATAGTGGTATCTCAAGATCTATGTTGAGTTTGGGGGGAGGATAGAGGGTTAATTGATTTGTTGAGGTCCTGTGGGAGATGGTCATGTTTCCTGACCTACAACTGATGTAAGAATCAATGATGGCCAACCAAGGCTTTCCCAGGATTAAAGGATACCCTCCTAGAGAGGTTTTGGGTTGTAGGACCATAAAGTCGTTGGGGTATTCCCACAAATCTACGAAGATCACTACGTCTTCTAAGATGTCCTCTGGTTTAATATTTGATCAGTCAGTGAGTTGGAGTATCATTTGGGTTTCCCTAAGGATTGTAAGTCCTAAGTCTTGCTTGGTATCACGTGTCTTAACATTAATGGAAGCACCAAGGTCAATTAATGTGCCGCTAATGAGCATATTATTGATATTCAAATTAACTACTAGACTATCAGGGTATGAGCATTTGGCTGCGAGAACTCCCCTCATCATTAAATCTGACAGTTTACCTATACCATCGATAATTTGAGGATCCTTTTGTTTTCTACCAGGTTTCCTTAAGAAAATTTCTCATATCGCTTTCAAATAAATAGGCACATCTTGATGGCTTGGAATAGTGGTATTTTAACAGACACAATCTTGAGTTCCCCCAACAAGTCAAACTCAGGCTGAGTAAATTTTTTTTCTAGGTTTAATCTTTCTGGATAGGGTGGGTTTTGAAATTCATGGTGGGCATTATCAACTTTCAATGTTTCCTAAGATTGTTTTGGTTTTGATTCTTCATTCTGGACATCCTCGTTCAAGTCTTCAATACAAATATGAGGTGGGTCCTTGGTTAATGTCTTCTGAGATCAAAGGTGGATATCATTATAGTCCATGGAAGAGATGAAATAGGTAGGGTAGGTAGCAAGTCTAACAACTTGTGCTAGTTGACCCAACCTTCTATTATTAGGTTTAGAGCTGGGTTGTGTAGGTAGTTGTGGTCAAGGAGGGGATGATGTGGATGCTTGCATCTGGGAAGGGGGGAGAAGTTGCATGGGTGGTTGTGTCATGGGCTATTGAGGGCCTCCTAAAGTGGGATTTCTCCACCCGTGTTTCCATAGATGGTTTGGAGGAGGAGGAGCCACCCATTATTGTGTTTGCATATCCCATGGTTGAAAAGCATATTGCATGGAAGGGTTAGTCCAATATGAATTGAAATAATCAGATCAATCTTGAATCATACCTTGAGGTTTGGGTTGCGAGGGTCATTTTTTGAGAGACAAAGCACAACTACTTTGGTTCCTCATCTTTTTGATAGATAGCCTTCAGTCATATTAAGTCCTTTTGGCCAAGTACTACTGTTGGAGCCCGCACAAATGTAGGACTTTCTCATACAAGCTCTGATTTTCACCCATAGTAGCTCATTACAAATCTATCTTCGAGTTATTTTATTTAAGTTGTAGAGACAAAGTGTACCTCATTCTCATTTTCATGGATTTTAATTTCCTAAAAACATCATTTAGGGCCTCAAAATCACCCCACAAGTTCTTGACCTTCAAAAATATGAAAATTTCATAGAAATTTGACTGTTTTACTGTTAAAACAACCTTTAAATTTGAGTTTTCGATCTCAAATAAGGTGAAATCTGAGCCATTGATCCGTTGATCCTTTCCAAATCCCATGGATCGATTTCCATTATCAATTGACAAAATAAAACAATCTGGACCATTGATTTCTGACACTACATTGATGATCGACGATCGAAGATTTATTTTTGTAAACCAACTTGTTGACCGATCTCCCCGATGCCCGATCATCGACCATCGATTATTTTTGTTATCAGATAGAAAAAATTATCAATTCAACTAACCTGACCATCAACCATCAACCATTCTTGTTGGAATACGAAAACACTTCTCCAATTCGACTGACTCGACCATCAACCTTTTCTTGGATGATGTGGCATGACACGTAGATGATGACATGGCATGAAACATCATCCTGAGGTGTCAAATTGGATGACATGGCATGACATGTCACCCTCCTCTTTCCTTTCATCGATGATCAACCACTTCTCTTGGAAGAAAAGAACATTGCACTAATTATGCCGACCCCCAATTATCAGCCATCGACGATCGAGGATTTCTATAGCTTGATTGAAACACTTTGCTAAAACGACTAACCCAACCATCGTTCATCAATGATTTTCGTTGGTGACTGAAACACTTCACTAAATTTTGTTGATCCATGGCCATCGACCATCGACAATTGAATATTTCCTTTGGCCAAACCAAACTCTTCGCCAAACTCGTCGATCTGACCATCGACCATCAACAAATTCTTTTGGCAAATTCCAACACTTAGAAATTTTGACCAAATCCCAAATGAATTTGGAACATCAATCTATCATTCATAATGATCTTAGCGGTTGATCCATCCAAATTTTCCCAACTCTGCTGACAAGTCTCGACTGTCAATTTGCTCTATTTTCCAAGCTCCGAAAGAAAATCCTGATTGTTGATCGGCTCCAACGTCCCAACGACTGAAAATGAATCCAGACCGTCGATTCTCTTCCTTCGCAAATGCTGAAAATAGATCCTGGACATTGATTTACTCCCTTTGCAAAACTCTAAAAACCTTATAATTTTTTAAATTTATTCACGATGAATATGGGTCGTTGATCTTGAGATCAAACACGATCTTGACCGTCGATTCATCAAACTCTCTCAAATTCTACAACAAGCATTAAAATGTGAAATTCGACCTTCCAAGTCAAATTTTAACTCTGCAAATCTGCATATTTACTCCATTAAACCTCTCTTCAAAGGTTATGAGGAAAATTTGACCTGAATTTGCTCACAAAAAATGGGGATTTTGCTCTGATTTTTCACCATTGTCACCAAATTCACACAGAACGAAATATGTAACAACAATTTTTTCCAATTCACACTCATCTTGGCCCATACAAGCCTGGTGTTTGAACTCAAAACTATGATACCATAATGTAACATATTCGAGTCCAACTGAGAAACACTACGTGCAAAAAACACATTAAATCATAACATTTTTTTCTTAGTAACTTTTTCTGGCATACCAACTACAAATCACACATAGATTTTACTACTTGACTAACACCATATTTCTAAATGCACATAACAACATATATTAAAACATGAATGCAAATTATCAAGAAAACAACAAACACATAACAATCATATAAACCATTTTCATAGGGGAATAAATATAACAACATAACAAAGAAATTATTTGTATGCCTAATAATCAACTAGCTGCGTACAAAGGATGAACCTCGCAACCATAGTCACTACCATTCATTTCCTCTCAAAACCAGGCCACCCTCGATCTGAGGCTATGAGTCCACAAGGAGATTTGACTCTCTTGGTTTTCCATTCTCCACACACAATAGCCCCAAAACCCATATTCCACTCTATTCCCCACAACCTGCACAACCCAAGGAACGAGATCCCCCTTATATTTGTATATAATCCCTCATGCCTTCCCACTTCCCTCTAGATCTCCAGTGCACCTGGTTGACCATGAATCCTCTCAACTACTATAGGAGTGCTCACAACTACCTTCACAAGGGTCTTGAGCCAAATCCTCAACATGAAAACGATTTACATGATTTCAACCTGATTTACAAGCACACGAGCCTCTTTCTCAACATAAAACACAACCAAACAATGGATGCCTTAAATCACAACATGGTTGGTGCTCTTCCCAACACTTAACTCCTCTCTTGTTGTCCAAAATATGCATGTAAAACTTGTCCCCCTTTTTCATACAACTTTCTCTTGTTCTCCCTTTCTTTCTTGACTCTCACTCTTCCCTGTAATGTCCCCAACCACCCAGGCTGGGCCACGTCACGAATCTCAAATTTTATCGCTCTAAAAACCAATCTGTAACATCCCCGTTACTAAAATTCTTCTACTACCATATTGTAACATTGCCCAACTTACTACTGAGCATTGAGCAACACTACACCAAAATTACATTGTCCGGATTCTACTCTAAACACTAGTCTGTGCAATATCACTTGAAGTAATGAGCTTAACCTCAAGTTGAGTCATGCCACACTAGATTTATTCTTTTTACATAACTTAAAACAGAACACAAGTAACTCAATACAACTGCGCACACGCATACTAAACACACAACACTACTTTGTGCACAATCATTTTGGCGTCACATACCAATTCTGATTTTCCTTATGTGCAGGGTCTAATTCCCTACATGCACAAATGAATTCCAGCCTCATGTTCACATAGACTACTTTCCTGCACACATGACCATTCAAACCCCGCCTTAGAGACTTGTGACCAAAATCATAAGGTTAACATAACAGGAAAACTAACAACACCTGTCATACTCATGCACGACTACAATATTGACCAACAACACCACCTTACATGTGTGAGCAACATTAAACAAAATAACAACAATTACTTATATGTGACAACATACAAGAATTAACCCATATCAAACACATATAAATAAGCACACAATAAATGAGACAAAAACATAAAGAACACTTATCTTTCAATCTACCCAAGAACTAATTATGCTAGGTGTTTGCACCAATTCACTATTTCAAACTCCTCCTCATTTGTTACTATTGTGGGTATCCCCTTCCTTATTATTGTACTAAGTTCTTGCAAGCAATAAGTAAGAGTGCTACAAGGAATGACCAATTTCTTAGTAGATTCTTTGGTTGAATAACCATTAATTCAACACCCTTGATTGCTCCTTCCATGTCATTTTGTATCAAGGGCCCCACCATTGACATGATCAACATTTTGAGCATTTTTAGATGGTAGTTTCGTCATAGGAACTTAGTCATCTTATGCATAAACAAACTTCACTCCTCGTTTTCCACTTGGAATATGTTTTACCCTCTTGAGGGGTTGTCTTCTCTTGCCACAATTCATAATCATACAAGCTCTTGGATGTGAAGATAATTGCAAAAATAAAAAATCACAACAAACTTAAAGAAACAAACAACAAACTTAAAGAAACAAACAACAAACTTAAAAAAACAAAAACAAAATGTAGAGCAAGTGTTGCAAAAAGTATGTTAAATTAAATATTAGTTTATAATGGTCAATTACAAGTTAGACTTAGGCATTAATAAAGTCAAAGTGACTTTACGTTAATTTATTTGCTTTTAGGTCATATATTTGCTTTTAGGTTATATTTTCACTTTATCCCACATTCATACAGTGGTTTGACTCTACTTGATTGTAACCTATATAAGAAATCTATTTTCTCTCTTATTTCATTGATTGAATAAAGACAAATAACCTTATTCAAGTTATCTTGGTTTCTGTGTGTGCTCGATTTCCATTACATGGTATCAGAGTGAGGTTAGGGCCACGGATTCTGGGAGTGCGTGAAGACCTAGGGATTGCTGTCGGCAGTGACAGATCGAGGGATCGCCAACTTAGCACACTCAAGGAGCCGAAATGGTTTTGGATCAGCCGGAGTCGGGTTCATTTGATTTTTCGATTTTAAAAGCCAGATTAGTCTGTTCTAACCCAGATTGGTGCCCAGCTTCGAAGATTTGGTGTTTTTTTTTTTACTGCTAATTTCTTGAGTTAGTAGTAAGATTCAGGTGTCAAGCTTCCGATAGCTCCACCTGAAGGGGGGGAAGATTCTGAGCATGATGATGCGGAGTCAGAACAGGATGAGTCTTCTAGGTCAGTGAGATCAGTACATTCTGAAGTAGGAAGCCCAAGTCATGGTGGCAATACTGACTTGGCAGCCAGGGATTCCAAAAGACCCAAGTTGTAACACCCCTTTACACTCACTACCGTGTAGGTGTTACTACGCGGAATAACACATTGGCTCTGATACCAATTTGGAGCGACGCCTTTTATTACCAAGGTTTACTATCGCTCCTTGTTACCAATCTGTACTCATCATTTGCTTAACTCATACAGGTATTATAAATCCCATGCATTTAAATAGATAGACACCTTTAAACTCAAAGTAAAACATGATATTTACTACTATAATAACAAGCAATTATAGTTTCATAACAATTCATATTCACAGCGGAAATCATGATAATATATGCAGCACAGTCATGCAAAATGTGATAAGAACATAGTTAGATACTTATCTTGTAACTGTGGTGGATTCCACCAACCAGATGCAGGCCTTCCACGAAC
>JASDQU011509238.1:0-11163 GCA_032191745.1 Picea mariana
CACCGCGGAGCAGATGCTGAAACACCAGGCTGTAGCATATGCTGATGCTGAAACACCGCGGAGCAGATGCTGAAACACCAGGCTGTAGCATATGCTGATGCTGAAAGATCGCGGAGCAGATGCTGAAACACCACGGCTGTAGCATATGATGAAACAGTGCTGAAATTAAATTTAGCATTTAAATTTGACTGAAAAATCAGCGAGACTGAAACTGGGTGGGATTTTGAAAAAATTAACATCAGGGTGGTTCATTCCAAACGACTTGGGTTATTAGACAACCCCGGACTGGTTCCACTCTCTCAGTTGACGGACCGTCAATTTCGCCCGTCAACAAGACAGTAGTTCGCTTCAGCACTTTCCTTTGCAAGCATTTAGGGCGCTTTTAACAATTATTGTAGTAAGAATTTAGTTAGTTGTTGCAACTTCTATTGTAATCAGCTAATAACGAGAAGGAAAAAGTCACCTTGCTTATAGAATATGCTCCTCTCTCATTCAAGAAAGTGTGATGGTTATTTTTTGTTCTAATTCTTCTTCTCCATTTTCGTGTATATTCTATTTTCTCTACTCTGTGCTATCTAATTTCTGTTCTTCATCGCACATTTTAGTTTTCTGCATGTTTTCAGATCTGAATCGCAAATCAATATATTAAGAATAAGATTAAAATTTTACATAAACAAATGTGATATAAGGATGAGATGTGTAAAATAACATCATATTAATACATTAAATGAAAGAAAAATTGGAATCCATAATGTAAAAGTGAAAAAAACCAACAATTATAATGGAAATGAATATTATAAGAAAGGCACAATATAAAGCATATGTCCATAAACATTACTATCCACAGTTATTTTGGGCACTTAATACATTCTAATTTAATATGGGTCTAACCCACTATGAAAGAGATATGCAATTCCTTCTATATCCAACTTGTAGTTGACAAGAAACATTTAAAAAATATTAATAACAAAAAAATTCAATGTCCACCTTAAGTAAAAATAATGAAGAATTCTTATTGGGTGGAAAAAATATTTGAGTGTTATCCATAAATTAAATATTTAAATGATTAACTTATGTAGAATATTTCTTCTATTTATTTATCTATCAATCTATATCCATAAAACAATTCAAAGTAAACAAAATCTTATTTTTAAAACATTCAAATAGTCTGTTTCTTAGTATGAGGAATATGTGTAATTCCTTCAATGCTTAATATCCACTTGACACACACACACACACACATGTATATATAATAAAAGCTAATGTAAATCCATATTTACTCTGGATGTATCATGATCCCAGAGGGAGCAAATCCTTTCAAAATGAAAACCTTTTTTGGAATGCTTAACTTGAGGAAATGTTTGCACCTTAAGGTCCATGCATGAGAGTTTTGGAGTTGCAATGGATTTACATTGGTTTAAAATGTCGTTTGAATGCTTGAACATAGTAGAAATGACACTAAAAATATCATCATGATTTTCCTAATAAGGATGTAGAGTTATATCTTATATTATTGAGGGTAGTGAAACATTAAAGGGAATTGTACTCATACTCAACCTTATTCGTGTCTCAAATTTTATAAATGTGCACATAACTAGGTATTTTGGGTTATTTGACAATATTTATTATTAGTTTAAAATGTTTTAAAAACGGTTTTGATTTTAATTCCATTATCCATTATTATTTCAAGTTTTATATTTAAACTTTACATAGATGTAAGATCTAGTATCATGATTATTACTAATTTTAAATTATTTTCTTTTATGTTCTAACAGTTATACCAAATCTCCAAAAAAAATAAATTAAAATTATTTTCTTTTATGTTCTAACAGTTATACCACATCTCCAAATTTTTTTCCAACATATTGATGATGATTAAATTATAAGCATATAATGACTATCACTCATATAAAAAAAACAATAATAAGAAACATACCTTACCCACCTTAAAAAATTAACATAGAGTCTTTTTCTTTATGGATTCATTAAGCATCCAAATAGATTATAAATAAATATAAACATAGACTTATCTTTATTTAAAAAGTTTATATTAAAATTGATCTATGCTAATTTATTTTATTATTAAAATAATTATTTAAAAATAAATTATAAAATTCAATTTTTTCTTTAAATTATTTTATTTGATTACTGTTGTCATCTATAAAATTATGAAGTTCTTTATACCCTTCATTTTTAAAAATATTACATGTTAAAAAAAACGTTACTCATAATCAACAATTATAAAAATAACCTTATACCTTTAACAAAATCTTTCATTTGATATTTTCACACCACACATGTCCAAAGTGAAATACGAAAATATGAAACTAAATCACACGATAGGGATAAGCCATTCCATTGGTATATTCTATGATACAATACACACTAATTGTAGAAGAAAATTTTCGTCTTTAGAAATTTTCTTGAAACTTTTTTCTCAATCCAAGATTTTTTCTCTTTTTTACATCTTTAGGTGACAATATGTATTTACGAGTGTGGATATGTACAATAAAATCTATTTAGGTGACAATAATCAATAAAATCTAAATTTTCATACCTATTAATAAATCAATGAGTTTTCACTTCATACTTGATTTATAATCAATGAATTTTCAGTCCATACTTAACAATATGTACATGGAAATCTAAATCATTATAAAAGTTCTTATGTATTATAAAGATAAAAAATGTTACTTATCAAAGTAACCATATTAAGGAAAGATAAATAACTATATTAAAAACCATATTAAGGAAAGATAAATAATTATATTAAAAAAAAAATGGAAATGTTGTTTAAATCTCTAATCATATTTATAGATGATTTTAGAGGTTGAATTTAGTCAACTGGGTAATTTTTCATGCTTTTTTTCAAAAAAAGATTCACCAATTTCTATTTAAAAAAAATAAAATTATTTGCCTAAGTTTCATATAACAAAATTATTTTATCTTAAAAATAGCTAAAATTTTGAATATTTTTACAAAACTATGCCAAACATTTTACATTTTGCGTATTAAAGACTAGTAAGATTAGCCCAGATTTCTACAATTTAATATAAATTGTAGATTTTTAATGACAATCAGAAATATCTCATTCACACATTTCGTCAAACACTTAGCAACCTATAGATAACTGTCTTCATAAATTTCATAAATGCATACCCACATTTAGAAATTTCCATAAGTAGAAATACACATTGCTAATCAAAATATGCAACGGAAATACACAATGGACAACAACCCATAACTCATAGAAATTTAGGCAAATGCCAGGGAAAACCCCAATGTGGGGAAACCCAACGAGAGAGAGAGATATTATTATTTTTCTTCAGGAAAGTTCAGAACAACATCAATAACACTTTTCAGCCAAGAGAAATACCTCTTACAGCACAAAAATTGTTCCCTACAAATCTGTCTTAAAAACTGTGCCACAGTCCATACAACTGTATGGATTTGCTGAAAGTTGGCACCTTGAAATTTGTGCCACAATAGGAAGTTGTACCTTGCCTTCTGTACGACCATCCTTCTTCAGAAAATTCTTCAAGGGCTGCCTCAAAAACTGTGCCGAAGCTTGCCTCGATTTTCGTTCCTCAAGAATGCTATTGTACGACCTGTACGAATCTGTACAGTATGACCTATCCCAGCAAATAGCACTGCAAAAAATAAAAACATAAAATTCCTCCTTGGGATTTACGCCCTAGCTCTCTTGGGAATTGTTCCCTTCTTGATACTCACTTTCCTCTCTCAAGCAATCTCTCAACTCAACTCCTCTCGTCTTCTTTGATGTGTTCTTCTCACATCGTTAAGCATGTATATGTACTCTTCTCTTTTCCCGAGAAACCCTAACTTACATAACCAACTCAATCTAATGGCTATCATAAGTCTAATCGAAGGGCTCATATTTAATGCTCCTCAATAATTAAAAAATAAGTAATAAATGCTCATTAAATACTTTTTGGGTCCCACAATTTAAAATCACTTTAAGTTGTAAAGTACATTCTCTTTATAAAAACACTTTATTTAAAAGTCACTTTACAAATAAAACATGTCTAGGAAATATGACTTTATGTCCTCCCCATGACAAAACACAAAAACATGAATGAGGACATCCCTTGTTACATTTCAACACTCCCTCTTAACGAGGGATGTACTTGCTTCCATCTCCATCATCTGGTGCCATCACACTGTGCTCTGTGGGATCTCCCTTTGAACCTAGAGCCATCCGCAACACCTGCACAGAACTCGAACTAGAAGATCTTCTCTTGGCAACCTCTTGGAACCTTGAGCTCACTTCATCTTGAGCATCGGTTCGATCAACCTGGCTGAGCCTTCTACTAGTGCCTAGAAGAGACTCGCTCTCTTCTCTCAAAATGCAAGACTGATACCTTTGCACCACCACAGTCTCAAAAGCCTCCTCATGGTCCTCATCCGATGTTGAATCATAGATCAAGGGCTGTCCTCTCAACATATACAACCTATTCACCCTGTTACCGATCAACTACAACTCTACTTGATCCACTCCCTCTCTGTAGATAAAGACATGTTCCCTCTTGAACAATATGCAATATCCTACATCCTCCAAGGCTAAGACTGAGAGCAATTTAACACTCAACCCTGGAACAAAGAGACTCCATCACTCTCCAAGAGTCCCCCAAACTCGAGTTGGAATCTAACTTTCCCAACTCTATGTACAACTCTTTCCATACCACCTTCTTTTACCACCTATCGGCCAGGACCAATATCTATGAAGTTTGGGAATACTCACTATATTCTCATCATGTGGTTAGAGACTCCGCTATCCACAATCCATCTGACATCACCTTCGAATCCTCCACTGTCGACACTGAAAACTAGGGTAACCAAAGAAAATTCCCTATCGAACTTTGAAGCAAAGTCCTCTATGGTTGTTGTCGCAGCTGTCTCAGGCCCCTCTGACTCCTTATTCTTCTTCCTCTCAAGAAAATGAGAGGCAAGGTGCCCTAATTGGTTACAAAAAAAGCATCTGACTTTACTCAAGTCCCTTCCGGAACTTCCTTTCTTCTTGCTCTTTGCCACAAGAGCAACATTCTCATCAACTATGTCTATCTTCTGATCACTACTCTGAGATATTTCTCGGATCTCCTCCTGAGTGAAATCATCCCACAGTCTTCTCCAATATGGTAGATTCTCATGACACACCATGCACTTCACAAAGACTTCCAAATATTTGGTGAAGCCATTTAAGGCTATCCTCACCAGTTCAAAATCCGAAATGACCTCTCCAATAGCTGCCAACTCATATTTAACTTGAGCCACCTGGGTAAGATAAGAAGAGGCACTCTCCTCCTTACCCATCTTGGTATCATGCAACTTAGCCTTCAATGCCATCTTCTGGTTCTCGTTCTTTGCCTCGAACAAGTTTTTAAGTGCATCCCACATCTCCTTGGCAGCCTTTTTCTCAGCCAAGTGTGGGATAAGGTGATCCTTCACCCCATCCAGAAAAATCCTCCAAGCTTTGGCTTCCTTGACCTCATACAAGTACAAAGCAACAAGATATGTTGCAAAATTTGTTACAACGAAGTTGACATAGATATATATCTTGTTCTCCTTGAGAACCACTGACAACCGGACCTTCCACTGTAAGTAGTTGGAAATTCCATCCAACCGATCCTCATATCTAATGCTTGTATCCATATTCCCTACCACAACTCAAGGAAAACAATCACACCCTTTTTCCCAAATATCACACTGCCCACTATCACTTAGAGCCCAAGCTCTGATACCATGTAGATTTTTAATGACAAAATCATAAATATTTCATTCAAACACTTAGCAACCTAGAGATAATTGTCTTAATAAATTTCATAAATGCATACCCACATTCAGAAATTTCCATAAGAAGAAATACACATTGCTAAGGAAAATATGCAGTGGAAATACACAATGGACAACAACCCATAACTCACAGAAATTTATGCAAATGCCAGGGAAAACCCCAATGTGGGGAAACCCAACGAGAGAGAGAGATATTATTATTTTTCTTTAGGAAAGTTCATAACAACATCAATAACACTTTTCAGCCAAGATAAATACCTCTTATAGAAAAAAAACTGTCCCCTACAAATCTGTCTTGAAAATTGTGCCATAGTCCATACAATTGTATGGATTTACTGAAAGTTGGCACCTTAAAATTTATGCCACAACAGATAGATGTACCTTGCCTTCTATATGGCCATCCTTCTTCATAAAATTCTTCAAGGGATGCCTCGAAAACTATGCCCAAGCTTGCCTCGATTTTCGTGCCTCAAGAATGTTGTTGTATGGCCTGTACAGATCCATACAGTACATGTCCTAGAAAATAACACTGTAGCAAATCAAAATAAAAAATGCCTCCTTGGGATTTGCACCCTAGCTCTCTTGGGAATCATGCCCTTCTTGATACTCACTTTCCTCTCTCAAGCAATCTCTCAACTCAACTCCTCTCGTCTTCTCCGATGTGTTCATATCACATCCCTAAGCATGTATATGTACTCTTCTCTTTTCCCAAGAAACCCTAACTTACATAACCAACTCAATCTAATGGCTATCATAAGTCTAATCTGAGGGCTCATATTTAATGCTCCTCATTAATTACAAAATAATTAATAAATAATCATTAAATACTTTTTGGGTCCCACAACTTAAAATCACTTTAAGTTGTAAAGTACATTCTCTTTATAAAAGCACTTTATTTAAAAGGTCACTTTACAAATAAAACATGTCTAGGAAATATGACTTTATGTCCTCCCCATGACAAAACACAAAAACATGAATGAGGACATCCCTTGTTACATTTCAACATAAATTTCCATCCAAACAAGGATGTAAATTCTAGTAATTACATGATGATACTTCTGACAATGTTTTGATAGTTCATAATGATTGATCATTTATTAATTTTTTCTTAAGTAATTGTATTTACAAATACATGTAAGCTTGTTGTGATAAGGTTAGATGGATAGACGTCCTTACGATAGAGGTCGACTTTGATGTACTACTTGATGCCTCTACCCTTGCTAAATCACAATAACACAAGTTATTAGTATATCTAACTTACAAGCTATTAAGTATACTCTTAGGTTGTTATACTAATAACTAATAGATTATCCTAAGCAGATCAAGCCTCCAAGTTACCCATTCCCATTGTTTAAAAAATAAATGAAAAACTAAATGGAAGAAGGGGTATTCCATTGTAATATTAGCTAAAAATCAAACCAAACCTAATAGGGGTTTTGATGTAGGAGCATCGCCAACTAAGCAAGAGCGTGGAAGACAGCTGGGCGCACTAGTGCTCATATTTTGAAACATTTTTAATTTCAAAAAGATCAATGTATTAATGTAATGTCTGACATAATTTTTGAGTTATGAATGTCTTTAAATATCGAAGTCTGAGCCATCATGTAGTATTGATGGGGGATGTATCTGTTTTATGAATCGAATCGCGGTATAGATTTGGAGCTTGCGCTCTCATCTGTTTGACGAAATATTTATTGTAATAAGTGTTGAGTAGTTGATAGCATTCAATTTCGATTAGATAGAGTAGAAGTAGTTGGAGGAAATGCTCGCAGAGCACCGCTTTGTATAAAGCTTTGTAATATTTCCCAATAAGGGTGGTTGTCAATTGTTGTTGATGATGATCGTTGTTGTTGCGGATAGAGGAGAACTGAACAATAGTTGAATCTAGCTTGTATAGGTTAAAGAATAGTGAAGAACAATGTATGTATGTATACAAGTTTCAATGGATGAATATAACATAGATATATTGTCCCAAATGTGTGTTGGTTATGTGTCGTTCTAAATGAATTGTAGAGTTTCTCTTATTTTTCCCTTTCTCTATTATTTTTGTTCTTGAATCCATGGTTGCATTTTCTTTGTTGAATGTATGAGTCATTGTGAGTGGTAGACAAGTTTCAATTGTTTCTCTTCATTGGGGGATTGCAAGGTGTGCATAGTGTCTGCAAGGAGTGCGTGATTGAGTCTGTTTCGACTTGAAAGATCAAAAGAGATAGTGGAACCTCACGTATGCAAGGAGTGCATGGACATCCGCAAGGAGTGTGTGACTAAGTTTTTAGACTCGAAATCTCAGGAGGGATAATGTTGGTTCATTCACAGGGAGAAGGAAGCCATCCACAAGGAGAAGCTAAGTTGTGGATGAAATTATGTCGCAAGGTGTGCGCAGACCAGGAATTCGACTAAGTGTCGAGGAGATTGTTTAGAAGAAGGTAAAGTTCAAGGAGGATAGTTGAGGAGTGTCTCAACATTTCAGAGTTCAACAAGCTCAGAAATTGACGAGATCATATTCGTGAAGTCCGAAGTTGCGATCCAATCCTGACTTTTGATTGCAAAGGAGAATGTGATAACGGATCAAGGAGTTCAGGAATCGAAAGATTGGAGATTGTGGGTGAAAGGCCTGGAGTTTCGTGAAGTCGCAAAATCTAAACCTTTGTGGGGCTAGTGAATCTAAGGAGATGCGTTGTGGGAGTTCAGAATATCATAGGAGAGTGTTTCGAGAGAAGCTAAGAGGAGGATTTAGGATATCCCCAAAGTCTGAATCATGAAGAGATAGACTCACGGTCATAGTCGCGGTCACTTTCAGAGGAGACCTGTGTGTGTGGGTAGAGCTATTTCAGGTGCTCATGGGAACCCAAGGAGTCGCTCTGACTCAGTTTTTTCAAATGATCCAATACCGAGAGGTTGCGTAGCCCTTTGGAGGGAAGGGGGGGTTGTGTCAGGAGTGGTATAAAAGATATTACATAATTGACTTATGTAGAAGAGATTTTAAAACTGATATCAGGGAGGAGAGGTATCAGATACATCAACATAATCCTGCCTACAAGACGTGTTGAACCACCTATAGCCAACAAAGATATGGAAAGGGAGATGAGAGAACTGTGTGTGAGGATGGATGCCATGGAGAAAACACAAAGGAGAGCGCCTGATGTTGGAGACGTTATTGAAGAAAAAATGGAAGAAGTAGAAGTTGAAAAGGATGGAACTGAGGATGTTGCAGAAGAACGCTTGTTAAGAGAGGTTGTCAAATTGGATGGCAGAGCGAAGATTGAAATCCCTATGCATGAAGGAAGTATAGACACAGATTAATTGCTTGACTGGATACGAGCAATGGAAAATTATTTAGACTATGAGGATGTTGGAGAGGAGAAAAAGGTAAATCATGTTGTCACTAGGTTGAAGGGACATGCAACACTGTGGTGGGATGAACTGCAGGCCGATAGGAGGAGAAAGGGAAAGAAAAAAGCCAAGAGTTGGGATCAAATGGTAGCCAAATTGAAGGAGAAATTCATACCAAAGATTACCAAATAAGTCTGTTCAGGAGGATGTAGAACCCAATACAGAGAGGGTTGATTGTGAAGGAGTACACAAAAGAGTTCTACAAATTGAACATTAGAGTTGGAAAAAGAGAGAGGGAAGAAGAGAAAGTTTCTAGATATCTTAATGGGATGAGATACTATACTCAGGATGAGATCATCATGGAGACAATTAGGACAATAGATGACGTGTAGCAAATGGCATTGAATACAGAGGAAAAATTGACCAGGAATCAGATTCAACAAAAAAGAGGTCAAAACTTGAACAAAGGCAAAGGAGTTTCCCAAGAGAAATCCCCAAAGCCCAAGGATGAGATGGAGAAATGACATAGTCACTCTGAGAGAGGAGGTAGTTCTAGGGAAATATAGAGTGGTGGTAGAATGATGTAGGAGCATCACTCCATGTCAACAACGTGCCAGCTAGCCAACACATCCAACACACATTAATGGAGAAAGGGAGAGGCACAACCCTCTCAATTTTGAAATTTTAAATTTCAATAAATGTTGTAAGGATTTTAATGCCAGACCACACAGTTGTTCAGGAAGTGGTTGAGGTTGCCTTAAATGGTTACCTGTAGCTAAGTCCATATCTGACAGGTCTGCGACAGCCATTTATGAATGTAGCCATAGGAGCCGCTCTGTGATAGCGATAGCTCAGGGATGGTGAGGTGGAGGATAAGCTCGAGAGATCCCTCATTTTGTAATAGGAGAATAGAGAGGATGAGAATTATAATAGAGAGTAAGGAAGAGAGACCAGGGTAGAGAGGTCTCGAGAGAGAGCTGAGACTTGTTATAGTCTAGCCTTTGTAAACACATTTGTATAGATACACAAGGATTAATAGAAAAGCAGTTTTTCCTGCATATGATTGTTCATGTATTTATGTTTCATGAATGAATGTTGTAGATGTATCTTAGATTTTCATCTGCAAGGATAGATAGAATTTTTCTATTTGATTGAGTTGTGATTTCTGTCTGGGTTCTTTAGGACGTGCAAGGGGTGCACAACAGAACATTGGAAGTTATGTGGCCAGCACAAGTAGTGCGCATCTGAACTCTGTGGATTCAGAGAGAACATGCAAGGAGTGCACACCAGGAGGATTCACAGAATCAAAGGAAGCCTCAGAGTTACTGAATACTCTGGAGGAGGAATTGTGCAAAAGAAAGCATAGAGAAGAAACATAACTATTGAAGGTTCTGTAAAGCTCTGTCAGGAGGGCATTGAGCATGTGCAAGTTTGCACAGGAGGGACTCTATTTCGAGTTCAGAGAGAAGAAGTGTCGAGGAGAGACACTCGCAGAGTTGTTGAACACTCTGTAAGCTTTGCAAGGTGTGCATTGATCCGAAGAACGCCATGAGGACGTGAAGCATTTCTTTACAAGAAATACTTCGGATCTGGGTTTAGCGAAGTAATCTGTAGCACAAGGAGTGTGCGAGGATGGACTTATTCTAAATACCAAAGCTCAGGAGGAGCAGTGCCTTTATGCACAGAGCAATAGAAGAAAGGAGCAGAAGGTTGAGAAATCATTTGAGGTTTCACAGTCGACAAAGCTTGGGAGTTCGACATTTCGACATTTCGGAGTTCGGGCATTGGAGCGACAAGGGGTTTTGGAGTTGCTACATCACGAACTCCTGGTGCACAAAATCATGCCAGCCATTAGATCTAGAGTGCAGTGGCCCAAGATCCATTGGATCATGGATACTTGCATAGGAGGAGAGAACATAGGGGGTGCACAGGAGAAAAGGATCATGACCATCAGACCTCACATAAAGGATCGATAGCCATCGGATCCGGAAAGAGGAGAATGAGGCTTAACCCTCGTAG
>JASDQU011509239.1:8199-25632 GCA_032191745.1 Picea mariana
TCTGTCAATCACATCATAATCAAATATAATAGGTCTAATGTCAAAAAGGGTCCAGATCACTTGCGAGAAAGTGTCCTCAAATAATAAGTGGTCTCAGTGCGCCAGAGCGGGATGTTACATATAAATTCAGAACTTATGTACATGGAGTCTGCTACACAACTCTCTCTACTTCTCCTCTATGCTCTTCTTAATAATGTTCATGCTCTCCTAATAATATTACCATACATAAATGAGGGTGTCTATATCTCGTTTCCCTCTTTCGCTCTAAAACTGTCTAATCTAACATTTAATTCTATCTACCTGCATTTACTACTATAAATGCCTCATACCTACTAAGGACGAGAGCAAATCGCTCAAGGTCCGTTTACATTATACAAGTGCGCCTCCACTTGATGTTTCATTAATGGTTCAATATATTTCAAAATTTGTGCTGGGCAATTTTCCAGCTGTCCGATTGTCTCTGCACTGGCTCGCTTGAGATTCTCCTACATCAGTTTATGGAAGAATAACAAGGTGTCAAATGAGGAAAAGGGTTCCCTTATTTTAAGGAAATTGTTGAAAGAGAGGTAGGTACTCTATGTATCACCTGCACATTGTATAACGACATATTTGTTGATCTTGCCCAAACAATACCTCGACTCCAATTTTCAAAATACTACTGCTATGTTTCTAGGTTATGACATAATATGCTCACCCCCCAGTTTGCAGTAGGTTTATGGGTCACTGACCTTGTCTATTTGTACCTATAGTATACCTAACGACCGCTATACAATTAGACATACTAGTATTCAAAGGATTTATATGGACTACTACAATGGCTATCATATTCTTAGGATTGATTTGTTTCATAGTGGTAGAAGAATCATATATAATAGGAATCACACCTAGTCTAAATGAAGGGAGTGGGATTAAGTATCGCTTAAAAAAACATGGGTATAAGAGGTTAAACCAGAAAATATCTGCACAATTCTAAATGCATAAAAAAAAAGAATAAACGGTATTAAACTATGAGTATACATCAAACAAAATTGCAACATGAAGGATTTATCATTTTTCCGATATAGATATGTTGTCATTCTACAAAATTTACACACGGAAAGATAAGACATCAACCTTGAAGGAAATGTCTCCCGGGGATATGGAAAGCCTTGCTCTCATTGATTCAAATACACCCCTACCTCTATAGTAAATCCTTAGATCTTAACCCAATAAATAAAGGTGGGAAGTGTCACTTCCAGATGCCAAGCCTAGCTCCATTAGATCCATGAGTCCATGAACTCCAACACACGACAAAGCATCCAGAGTAGGGTTCTGTGCAACTTTCAAAGGAGTATGAAAACCCAAAGATGGTATTCCAATATCTCCTTACCCATCTACAAGAACCAATGCCACTCTCCTCTTAAGCATACCCAAACTCTTTTCTTTCCCCATCTCCTTCATTTCCTCACACCCTCTGCGTAATAGATGTCTTCCTCACACAAAATTACAACCAATCCATATTTCACAGAAAAACACTATAGATTTATGTTTTTTTTTAATTCAAAACCAAATTGATATCGACCTCTAGATGATATTTCTTTTTTCATGAATTGCAAACATCCATTCTAAAAATTCCCAACTAGAGAAGAGATTTCAAAGCACAATTCATATATAACATAATGGCTTTTTAGGAATTTCAAAATGGCACAGTTCATATATGTTTTAATATGCAATCACTTACTATTTGTTTAGAGTAGTTCACATAAACATGGTGGCCCCTTTTTGTCCCTAGGGTTTGAGCCTAAGCTCTAATACCAAATGTAAATCCTCTCCATGAGAGGCTATGAAACAAAATTTGTTAACTTATATACACAAGCATCAAATATTTCAAATAACATATTTTTACTTTTTAAAGGGAATAACATAAATATAACAATTGCATATTAGGAAAAATACCTCTTCCCTATTAATGTTGATCATTTGCAATGTAGTCCTGCCAGTAGTAGGAAAAAACTTCCAAGAATTATTTTCCCACTTTCCCAGAGTGAAACAATGGAATTATCATCCCAACCATCTAGGAGCCTAGTCGGATTCCTAGCTCCAAGAAACCTTTTGTTTTCTTGGTCCTCTATGCTCATGAATCTAAGAAAAACAAGGCATGTATTCTCTAAGAATACCATCACAAGAAATATATCTTCCAAGAGCTATCTAACCTCTCAATATCTTTTCAACCTCTAAACTTCTTCTTCTATAATCAAGTTTCCATACCCCCTCCCCAAGTTTCCTCAACCACCCTCATTATTATCCATCAACCTCCCTAATCCCTAACAAAGATAGAATAATATATTTTCCATGTAATAAAGGCCAATATTAATAAGGCCACATAATAAGGAATAATAAGTCAAACATAGAAAGAACTAATAGAATATTTTGCTTCTAGAAGATATTCATGTACATTGTTCTTTTGGTAGCTAGATTTAGTATAAATAAGAGTCAAGGGAATGATAAGTTTTTTTCTTAAGAATTATTGTAATTAAGCCCTACTCTACTAGAGATTTTCCCCTCGAAGAGACAAGTTAACATTGCTTCCTATCAATAAAGGTATTATTTTGGTGTTGTGGTTTCATATATTGTGTTGTTCCACTGTTATTCTCTTCAATATATTTGTTTTCTTCTATTATAATAGATTTGGTACCTCGCAAGTGGTATTAGAGCACTTCCCTCGGAATAAATTTATGGGTTTTTTTTTGTAGAGTAGAGTCATATTATGACATCTTAAAGCTATAGAGATATGTCATTCAACACATAAATCTGTGGTCAGGGAAGCATACATGCATGAACTACAAGTGGTATTTAAGTGCACATTGTTGGCCACTCTTGTAACTTTTGTTGGTACCCCTTCGAGTGGTAGCACATCAGAAAAGACATGTATATGCATCAACTTGTATATCTTGAATCCCTCCATAGATAAACTGATCAACCTCCTGACTCCTATTCTTCCACTGAGAAAAACGCTCAGGAAGATACTCTCTAGTACCTTAGTAATCAGGTAGTAGGAATAAGGGTACAGTCTAGCCTCCTTAGTTGGTACCCTGAGATATTGGGCCAAGTACTATTGTTCAACCCGGCACGTGTATCAGAGAGATATAGCACAAAGAAAACCATTTCCTATATAAAAACTAAACACCCTAACCATTGGGATGAAAATAGAGTAGAAACAAAATAGACAAGATCCACTGCCCATTCGGGTTTAAAATTTCCTACACATTTCTTCTTGTTAATAATTTGGCCACTTCGTCACTATAGTATTATTCATATCAGATTATAACTCCACAGGAGAAAAAATATAAATATGGATCCTACCTGCACCATTATTTGAGACCTATCCCATTGGATTTCTCTCTTCGTCGTGATCACATTCATACCTATAATTTTTTTAGGAAATGCTTTTCTCCTAGACCCGACCCCTTCTCGAAACTCGTATTTGAAACCTATCCCATTGATTTCCTCTCTTTTCACTGATCGTAGTGGTACCATTCACTAGTAACTCCTGTCTGTCTGGTCCCACTTCTCCCCGGTTCCATCTCGATGGCCCACACCCATAGTCAATATTGGGAACAATGTCTCACTTCCTTGGACAAAGCTAATTATCAAACCTATATTGATATTTCTTCCAGTACTTCTAGTATCTATGACCTCAAATCTCAACTTTATATCCTCGAATCACTTCCCACATCCATCACTCAATTGATTTCCATGTGTCAGGAATCCCAGGACACTGTGAACATTTTGACCACCTTGTTTAAGCCCACCCCAAATTTGTTCTCTTCTTCCATACCATATAACCTTGAAGGTACTAAATCCTCCCATTCCACATATTTTCCTTCCCATCCCTTTCATTTGGACCCGCATCCCCCTCATGTGGAGGTTAAGAAATGTGATGGATCGTATCAGATAGAACGGGTCACTAAAATGGAAGACTATTTCTCTTTGTATGGAATTATTGATTAGTTTTCCAAACTCCGGTATTGTGTTCTCTATCTAGATTTGGAACATTGGCAATGGAGAAAAAATGTCTGCCAAGGGTATGTGATCCAGGCATATCTCCACACATGGAAGGGCCTTTACTTAGTCAAGGGCCAACAACGCCCACATGGCGATTAGCTACGAACTATGCCACACATGACTTGGAGCTTGCTTCCATTGTCCACGCCTTGAGGATGTTTAGGAATTATCTCATGGGGAAGATATTTGAATTAAGGATAGAGCACATTGGCCTGAAGTATATTTTTGAACAACCAACCTTGAATGCCAGACAAACAATATGGATGGAATTTTTAAGTGAATATGACCTCGATATAAAGCATATTAAAGGAAAAGAGAATAAATTTGTCGATGCACTTAGTAGAGAGGTGCATCTCATGCATGCTATTGTTGTCAATATGCATCAGTCAGATTTGAAGAGAAGAATTTTAGATGATCTTGTTACAGATCAGGATTACCTTCAGGTAACGGAAACCTTACAGTAAGGAGATGTACAATAGAAAATAAAGGAGTATGAGATAAAGGAAGATGGATTACTCATGCATAAGAATAGAATCTATGTTCCTAGTTCCAGAGGACTGAGGAATTTGGTATTGAAGGAAATGCATGATGTTCCTTATGTTGGACATCCTGGTTACCAGAAAAAAATTACAACAGTAAGAAGCCAGTTCTTTTGGTTGAGAATGAAAAAGGATGTTGTTGATTACATCGCTCGATGTATGGAATGTCAGAAGGTGAAGGCTAAGCATAGGCACCCAATGGGTTTGTTGCAGCCATTACCAATCCGAGAGAAGAAATGGGAAGTGATAACCATTGATTTCATAACTAAATTACCCAGGACAACAAGGAAACATAATTCAACCATGGTGGTGGTTGACAAATTAACAAAATATGCTCATTTTTTTCCTGTAAAAACAACACATACAACGGCTAATATTGCAGAAATTTACATGAGGGAGATTGCTAGGTTGCGTGGGATACCTAGGGAAATTGTCTCGGATAGAGATACAAAGTTTACCTCCAATTTCTGGAGTGGAATATTTAAAGTATTTGGTACAAGTATAAACTTTAACACAACATACCATTCCCAATCAGATGGACAAACAGAGAGGGTCAACCGAGTAATTGAATATATGATAAGAATGTATGTGATGGATAAGCCATCTAAGTGGGAATATTACTTACACTTGGTTGAGTCTGCATATAATAATGGGTATCAAGCTTCATTGATAATGATCCCATTTGAAGCCTTGTATGGTAGGAAATGCAACTCTAGTGAGATGGGACAACCCAACAGATAGAGTTGTACTTGGGCCAGAGTTGCTCAATGATATGGAAGACTAGATGGTTAAGATCAAGTAGAATTTGAAGACAAATCAAGATAGACAGAAAGTTTATGAAGATAAGAACCTGATAGATAAATAATTTAAAGTAGGGGAGCACGTACTTTTGAAAGTGAAGCCCAAGAAAAGCTCCTTGAAATTGGGTAGTTGTACAAAGCCAACAGCTAGATTCTGTGGTCCATTTGAAATATTGGACAGAATAGGGCCAGTTGCATACATGCTTGCAGTGCCTGCTTCAATGAATGTGCATAATGTATTTCATGTCTCTTTACAAAAGAAATATGTACATGATCCTAACCATGTTATTGATTGGCATCTGATTCAGGAAGAGACAGAGGAAGACTTTCAGGTTTATCCAGTGCTGGTATTGGACAGAAAGGTCAAAATGCTCCAGAATTGAGTTATAGAGTTGGTAAAAGTTCAGTGGACCTACTATGGTCCTGAAGATGTTACCTAGGAGCATGAAGATGCCATGCGGTCAGAGTACCCGCAAGTTTTGACTAAATTTTGATATTTTGATCTCTATTTTGTATATGCATTGAGGACAGTGCCAAAATAAGGGGTAGGGGATGTAACACCTCGGGTTTTGAACCCCGATTTTAAATAATGTATTGTTACAATTTTGAGAGGCTAGAGGGCCCAAAAAATTAAAGGAGGTCAATGTGCCTAAGAAATGTAATGTTTTGATCATTATTAATAATAAACACATTGATGGTTACTAGACAAATAAGGACTAGAGTTATAGGGGGCTATGATTCCACAAGAGAGAGGGATTGAGGGGATAAATGTTATTTCCTAATTTAATTACCCTTTTGTCTAAGGGAGTGGATCAGTTACATGAGCTTCTTGGGGGAGGCCAGGAGGTTCTTGATTCCCCACAAAATACTTAAACCCGTCCCTGGTCTGATTGGGGGGTTAGCTCGTTCACTCCTTCACTTCTTATTTCATTCCATTCTTTCCCTCACACATTCATTCACTAATTAATGCATTCATTCACTTTCTCACTCATTCATTCATCCTGTCCTTACCTATCACTCATTGATCCATCCTCATTTGTGTCTTGTCTTGGGAAAGGGAAACAAACTGCTGAAGAGTAGCCATGGTATTGTTGAATGTAGTGGTCACTGGTGTAATCCAGCCATGACTTGAGGCCTGCATGTCTGAGATGTGTTGGCTTGTGTCCATCCTTGTTCATAGCTGCGAGTCCTGAGAGTTATAACATTGATATTATGGACCAATTGCATTGGAGCCCTGGAAGGAGAAGGAGTGCCTGAAGGAATGCATGGTAGAGGAGGGTGGAGGTCCATTCTCTTGGGTTGTGCAGGTTGGGTAGAAGAGATTTGGGTACTTGGATTGTTGTGAGTGCTGGGAAATCCTGTGAGAGCTTGAGTATTGATTGGTTATGGAAGTCAAGTAACACTCTGGAACTGTCCTTGTGGATTCATAGCCCTAGCTCGGGGGTGACACTGTTGTTGAGATTTGGACCAGTAGTGTCTACGGTTGGGTGGAACGTCCTTGGTCTGCATCCAGTTGGTGTCATCTTGTATAAAGATAAGTTATCTTTGTTAATATATTATTTACTTGTATATGAATGTATTTCCGCTATGTATTTAATTATCACTGAATGGAATCTTTAGAATATGCATGCTTGTTGGTTATTTTTGTGGATGTCATTAAATCCTTTTCTTTTATGCATCCTTATTAATTTAAAAGGGTATCGGTAAGAAAAAGAAGTCCAAGGCTAGGCTTGAAGGTAGCGTACCCTGGCCTGTGGGTGGCCAGGGATGTTACATTGAGTTACCTTGATGTAGAGGTTGTTTTATGCACTTCCTTTCTGAACTATGCCTGTTGTAGATATGTATCGAGTCTAAAGTAGCATGCTCTAGGAGCTTGTTTTAGACCATACAAGGCCTTCTTCAATTTACACACATGATCTGCGTTCTTTGACAACTGAAATCCTTCTGGTTGTTCAATGCAGACTTATTCTTCAAGTTCCCCATTCAGACTAAGGAAGACAAGAATTCATAAATTTCTTTGAGTCAAAGGATGACACAAATTGGAAATCCAGTCTAGTAGTTACCCTAGATGACCCAACTCTCCTATTTGCCAACGCAAGTATGTTATTTTCCATATAATCCTCTTAGAAATCTATGAAATTGAAATTATTCATTGATTTTAGTTGTTACAGTTGAAACTTTAAATTTGCAGTTATTTGTGTTGTTGCAGACATATAAATTTATTCACATGATTGATTGTAAGAATGATATTTGTTACAAATAAAAACCATGGGTTTTGTGTTCACCCCTCTCCCATTATTGGCTTCCAACCCATTATATCAAATTGCTCTTTTGCTTTATAAATTTCCTACCAATGAATCATTATGGAATGGCTCATTATATTTTACTTTGTCAAGTGCCTTTCTATCAGGTCTTAATTTGTAAAACTTGTTGTCTTCCAGGCCCCATAATTTAGACTTGTGATCTTTCAGACCATTTAACTTGAAAAGGTTGAAGAACCTCAACGATTTTGTTGGAAAAGGTACCTTAATTTTTGTTGGTTACCTATTGTTAGCACATAAAACTATAGGAGTCAAAATAAATCACGTTGGTTTTGTTTTTTAGTGACACCTTTGATACTTACATCATTATCGTGACATGCAACCTCTTAGTTGTACAAAATTTTATCTTTTTCATCATCCATACATTCAAGTGTGTGAGCTATGTTTGACAGACGCTGTGAACCGATTCTACAAATTGGTTAAAGAGGAGAGTTGGAGGTTCGACTACTTGTAGACACCCTTGGGAAATTTCAAAGATACCAGCATCAAACTCAGGACCACCAGGTACTCCATGAGGGTTTTTATCTTGTTTGAAGGTCAAGAAAGTGGTTTTGGATTTTTTTTCCTTTTGGCACTGCAAACTGGCAGACAAGGGCATTGTGAACTCATTTCTTGTAGCAGTTGCTTCTAAATATCTGATCATAACTCCAAAACAGTGATGCGGGTTTTTTTGAAATTTTTTTGTGGAGGAGCATAATAATGGCATTGACCTGCTGACCAAATTTTAGCCTGATCTAGTTTGGTATTCGAGAGATATAATTAAAACACCAGTGTAATGTAAATTGGCACTGCAAACTCTTCGTTTTGCATAGTTGTTGGATATTTTCCTTGTTTGGAGTTTTCCACATGTTAAGGAAGGTTCGAATGGTCTCCTAGGAGTTAGTTGGACAATGAGGGACATATGTTCCATCTCCAGATCAATTAGAATGACCTGTTAAAAAAAGGCATTTATTAGTATAGACAAAATCCAAAAGAAATATGAATTTGTTAGGCTTTTGTTGGAATCTTTTGTAACAAGACTCCTAAATGGAGGAGGATCCCATGTAACTCCTTGGTTTTGACCTCCTTATGGTAGATAGATATTATTCACTATAAAGGAAAGGGTTTTTGATGAGAAAAGGGTTTATTCCATGACCCAAGAGAGGTTGGAGAAAGTATTGAAACGCCCTTGGTTTCAATACTTTGTGAGGAAATCATTGTAAACATGGATGTGACTTCGATATTAGAAACAATTGATAGCACAATGGGTTATCATGGTGAGGGTTTTGACCTTCGTTATCAACAAGTCTCCTTTCAAGAAAACCCTTTTTCAATGGAGATTTGGAAACTTTCCCGCCAGCATAAGGCCACGACAATTGGCCTCAAGGTAAGGCGGTGGTGCTTGTAGAAAAGGTCATGATCGATAAGTTCATGGGGCATTGTTCGAATCACAAATTCCTATAAAAGTCGCTAGATACAATTTCGCTTCCATGGATGCTACAATGCCCTTTAGGTTTTTTTTTTCTTTGTGGAAATGGATACATCACCTTTCTGTTTCAGCAAAAGCAAGACATATATTTAATATTTTGTGAGCAATGTTAGGAAATTTCTGGATAGAACATTTCCAAAAGCATGATAGTTCTCTTACACAAGGCTTTGTATCAAGATATATGTCAAGAATGGGTTCATAGAAACTATCAACATAATTCAGATGGTTAGTGTTCATTCAAAATGCAATGCCTTCCATGAATATGGTCATATGGGTAGAGAATGCAAGAACAAAGAAGCCTTCTAACTCCCCTTAGCATCAAATGTAAATAGTAAATTTAAGGAAACAAAGGACATGTTTCTTTTTTTCGTAGAGTTGTGATGAAACAATTTGTGGATTTGCATGGAAATGAGGTAGAAAAAGATGGAGAACTGACACATGATGAAAGAATGATCATTTATGAGGGTTTGGGGTTATCTAAGAGAACTGTAGAAGACAAAACGATCTCGATTTCAGAACCAAATTCTATTGGTATTAATGCAAAAATTGATAGGGACTTGATGAACTTGATCTTAGATAAGGGGCATAGCAGGGTGCCTATATATTATGAACAACCTGTGAATATAGTTGGACTAGTTTTGGTAAATAATTTGTTGTCCATACATCCTACAAATGATCTATCTTGTATTCTACCTAGAAATGTTCTCTCAAATGAAAATCCCATACCCTCATACATGATAGATTACAATGGGTAGTCTATCAGACACTATGTATGCCAATTGCAACGCCCATTTTTCTTTTAAAGTCGTCCAAGGAAACTTTTCCTTATCCCATCGCACAATTATTTAAGGTTCATAGATAGTTTGGTTCCTGTAACAGATTTATAGCTATTGTCAATTGGTTTCTCAGATCTCAAGTTTACTATGCTAAATGCTAATATATTTCTGAATTTATTGTTGTTTTTATAGTAAACTAGCTACACTTGATTTATTATGATAGACATATCAACATTTTGTTAGTGCAGTCTCTTGGGTTCATAACAAGTTGGAGATCATAACACCATTGTCCAAGCCCCAAATAACAACAGAATCCACGTTTGATTTCAGAGAAAACATCAGATTTCGACTTATATTCATAACAGTTGTATCGAAGTCACTTTCTTGTCCTCGTGGGTGAAAACTAGCAATGGAAGACTTCTCTGGATGCAATGAAGTCATAAGAAGAGAAACAAAGTGTTTTCTAGTCTTCATCGATGAATATCCGGGCTTATGTGAATCTTGTAATAAAGAATCTTCAGAAACAAGTTTATTGGAATATATTCACCATTTTGAAGATCAAAGAGAACTTGAATATCCTCTAGGATAAAAATCTATAGCTGACAAGGAAAACACAGATCATATTGAAGACGACAATGTTGAAATAAACATCCCAGTCCACAACTCAAATGCTCTAGAATTTGAGGGTTCTTTATCATCATTATTTTCAATGTCCATTAAGGTTGGTAATAGAGAAAAGGATTCAGTTGAACCATTAAGGATTACAACATTGCATACTGGAAAATCATAAAATCCATTGGAGATCATGACCAAGCTATTAATCTGACACATGCATCTGAGGTGATCTGGATAGCTAATCAATTCAAGGAATATTTGTAAGAAATTAGGGTGCACACATTTACAAATATGCTGATGGAGAGAGAAAATAAAAGATACATGATCACCTTGGTATTGTGCCAAAAGGATCCCAAAGTATGTAGTTTTATTTATATTTTAATAAGGGTATTTTACATAATGTAACCAACAATGACTACAATTCATGCAACAACATTTCATTGAGGCATTCTTTCAAACAATTTGCAACCAATGTTAACATTCCCATTCTTTGCATACATGCCTACAAAACCAACACCCACCAAGCTTATAATGAACACTAGTTAAAAGACATGAAAATTATTGTAAATTTTCCAGCAAATATCTATACTAGCAAGAATCCAATAGACATTAAAAAATTTGTGGCAAACATGTCTTTTTTAACCACACAAAAAATTTGCTAACTACTTACCAAAGAAGAACAACAATTGCAGAGTTTCATGGATCCTCTCCTTAGGCTACACCTTTCTCTTTAAAATGGAGATGGAATCAATAGATTTCACCTATAGGGTGATGGTTTACCCCGCCAGGGACTTCATAAAGATTTGAAATAATCTCACAAGACCAAACCATGTTCAATTATTTCCTCAAACATGTTGTAAACAAGATTTCTGTCAAACTAAAAATCTATTCAGGTATTTCATCAAACATGTTGCAAACACTGAAGATGAAATATGTTGTGCCAAATACACAACAGATGCTCCTATTCCAAAACCTTTCACGTTGATTGTTGTGTCAACCTTCCTAGCCATTCGTAATCATTCCACATGCTCAAAATTGCTTTAGTTCATAACCCATTATATATCAGTCCTCGTGAAATATGACCTAAGCTAAGAAACCCATTCCTACTATATCCATCCCCCATTTCTATTCCATTCATTATGTCCCCTACTTTGAAATAGGGAGGAGTCATCTGAATTGCTTGTATTATCGAATTGGTGCCATAGAGATAGATTTTGATCTCAAAAGTCCTGACCAAGCCCCCCTACAACCACCATTTTCACACAAACGTTCATCCCTAGAGATGTTCAGTTGAATATAAGCATCAAGATAAACTGAGGAAGAAGCTCCTTTGTTTCCAGCTACCTCCAACGCTTTCTATGCCCTCCAACGCATTCATGCTATAGGAGAGTTCGTTAAATCTACCAGGTCAATGCTCATACATCGACTTCTTCATAACCAATGCCAACTGAAACTATACCCAAATTCGTTGATTTTTCCTAATTGCCCAATTGTCAAATAAATATTTAACTAGATTCACCTATATATTTTATTGATAAAATGTTTCTTATTTTGATGGAAACTATACCTGAAAAAAATTTGCAAGGTATATAAAACCTTGCTAGTCTTATTCACCTATTATAAAAATAGAGATTTTTTCCTAATTATCTAAGTGTCAAAAAAATATATACCCAAAGATTCACCTATAAAATGTTCTAGATGAATGGTTACTTATTTTGATGGAAACTATACCCAAAAAAACTGTAGGGTGAATAAAACCTTACCATCTCTATTCACTCATTAGGAAAATAGAGATTCACCTATAAAATTTATTAGATAAAAAGAGCGTAGTTTAAACGTTCTACCTTTTGGAAGTTTTCCAACGATTTTTTCCATTTGAATTTACCCGAAATCCAATGAGGAATTGTTTGATCTGCATATTTGAGTGGCTAAGGTTGTATAATCCAAGTGCCTCCGGGGTTTTTCAGCATGCGGAATCCATTTATGCAGTCAAAAATGCAATTTTAACAACAAAATATAGCGATTTTGTCCATAATTACATCGTTGGATTGCGGTAAAACAAAACCCAAAAGGTAGAACATTTATCCAACGTCGATAAAAAGTATCTTATTTTGGTGGAAACTATACCCTAATTCGTTCATTTTTGCCCAATTTTCCTTTTTAAGTTTAATATGTATAATTTTTTTTGGGTGGTCTAAATGTTCAACGTTTTGACCATTTTCCAATTATTGTTTGTCCTCCAATTTTAGTTATCAATCTTCTAGCAACCTCCCTCAATTAGATGTCCTTAACCCACACATATGTTAGAATGTCCCACTACTGTTGCTACAACTGCAAGGGGCATGTTAAAAAAGAACTTATATCCCAATTTATGAATATCCTTAAATGACAAGGAGGTTATACTCAAGAGGCAATTGTAGTGAAAAAAAATAGTGGATAGGGAGTATACACGGTAAATAAACAAAAGTCACCACCATGAAATTAAAGGATTGGTGATAGTTGTATGGCATTGGTGGAGAAGTAGGGAGGAAGAGAGAGATATATATGCACCCACATGGCACGCAAAACCTTCATAAATAACAATTACTTAAGTTTTGATTTCAAAGCCACCAAAGGTATCATAGAATTAACAATGAATGCCAAAGAATAGGAATGTTAGAATTTTTTTAAATACCTATGAGTAATCATTCACTGAACTCCAAATGGAACTAGGTAGTTTGTAAGGGTATGTATAGTTGCAAAAAAAATAGGATGGGCAACAATGGAAGGAAGAAATGTGTATTAGGTTTTGAAGTAAATCGAACACGTTACTTAGTGTCATAGAATAATAGAACTAGAAAACCCTAATGTCAAAACCCATGTAAAAAATGAATGTACACATTGTAGAAAATATATTATAATTCTCAAATGTCACCACCTATCACTAGGTGTTATCTTTCTCTTTCAACCTATCCACTCACTCTCCAACTCTGAAATTACCTAATGTCACACTAATGCAACCTCTCTTATGGAAAATGATGGTACATGGAATCATGTAAGTGAGAGGGGTAAATAGATAGAAGCTTGGTACCGAGTGGCTCACCATGCCTTGTGATGCATTGAAAATGAATGGAATGAATATTGGTCTAGTTATTCCATGTCTCCACTAGGGACTATAGTTTTCAGTGATGGCCTAGGATGTGTTCGCCCAACACACAGGCCAACGATCCAACGATTTGGGCAATGGGACAAGAAAAGTAATTGAAGGGTATACATGTCTAGGGCTTGTACATACCCATTTTTCTACCCATTCCCAAAACATTGAGGGGAGACAAATTGGAAAATGTATGTGTTCTTAATATTATGATAACAATACGCTACATACAAATGCTCTTGGTGTAAAACTGCTCTGAGCGTAAAAATGCACATCACATTGGAATCTTATGTATAACTCCCTAGAACACACTGTCAATTATAGCACAGGAGAAAGTAAATGCAGTCATGTTCAATCTCAAAGTGATGCATTCAAACCATTTTCTAGAAACTATGCATGTTACTTCATGATATTGTGACCATAATAGCACCCAATGCAATAAATTCAGTTGAACTATTTGGTGTCATGTTTGATTGTTGCATCCAATTAAAGAGAATAAGAGCATCCTTACCGTGACCATGTTGGGCATAAGCAACAATCATTGCATTCAACGAGACCACATTTTCGTGAGACATTTTGTCAAACATTTGACGTGCTTCCTATATGCTTCCACATTTGACATAGCAATAAATCATAAGAGTCCATGAGAAAACAACTCTTTGAGAAATTGTGTCAAATACGCCGAGTGCATTTTCTATGCTACCATGTTTTGCATATCCTGTAATCATCCTGGTAAAAGAGATCACATCACGCTGATGTTAAAATATTGTGTAACTACAAAGAATATTGTTATCCCCTTTTGTGGATAAAGATAAAAAATATTTATTATTGATTAGATCAATCCCCTTTTGTGGATTGATCATGTTGGGTATTATAAATGACCAAATCCCCTTTTGCGGATTGGTCAAACTCTAATTGTAATAGGCTAAATAAGAAGTCAGCCCCATAATATATTAAAGGTGGTTATAACCACTTAGAAGAAGAAGTCATCCCTTCCAGTGAAGAGACACTTCCACACGTGCCAGAATTGTATAAATAAGAGAGGCCAACACCTCATTTAGACACACCCTTAGCTCACTCATCTAGTGCACAAGTTTTGAAGGAAGCTGTAGTTGTCGGTTGCCAGAAGAAGGAAGAGAGAGAGACATGTTTATCAGTATTGGATATTCTCTATTGTCTCGTTCATTATCTTGGCATTGTATTGGCTATCTATATTAAGGAAGTTTTGCTGGGTTTTCTTCCCCTTNAATGCTTGTGTACTCTTGTGATTGTGTTTCTCTCAGTGATCCTGTCTATGCTATTGTTATCTAGTAAATTGAAAGTAACCTAATAATAGCATAAACTTTAACATTGTATCAGAGATAAGCTAAAGAGAGCATCTTTCACATGAAAAAGAAAAATGTCACTGTTGCCGTACATCAAAATTAGGGCTTTTTATTGAAGAAGGTTTTGAGCCCCAAATCCATCTAGAAAGGTGTGCCCTACCTCAAGGAACATTTTGGCATCTTCAACACACATTTTTAGTGGCTAGATCTCTCGGAAAGTGAAACCCTAGTTTTCACAAAGTACCAGAAGTACCAAAAAATGAGAGTACCAGAAGTAACAGAAAACTAGAAGCACGAGTCTAGAAATCCGCAAATCAAGTTTGAAGGGGTAAAATTTGGATTTTCAGAAATCTGACTGTACCATCATACTCGCCTCAGTCCAACGCATCTTTTCGTTGAGTCCAGTTTTCAGATCCAAGAAATTTGATTTTTTTATTATTTCTATAGCCCAGAGGGCTAGGGTTTCTACTGCAAGAAAGAATGACTAATAGCATGTGGGTAGAAGATAGGCTAGAAGGATCTAGAAACTTCAGATCTTGGAAGCATAGGTTGCAGATGATTCTAGACGAGAATGATCTCCTAAAACATGTTACAGTGGGTGTACCAGAACCAAATGAAGAAGAGGAAAAGACCAAGCATAAGAAGAATGAAAATAAAGCAAAGACAATCTTGTCAGATTTAGTAAAGGATCACTTGTTCCCTCATATATCCGAACTACAGACAACAATGCAAATGTATGAAGCACTCAACAGGTTATATGAAAGAAAAGTCATTAGCCGAAATCTTACCTTAAGAAATCAACTTCGTAATATGAAGATGGACAACTCAGAATCTGTCACATCCTATCTTATGAGAGTTTCTCAGATCAGAGATCAGCTTGCAGCTATTGGAGATGTCATTAGTGACAAATAACTTGTAACCACAACCCTAAATGGGTTTCCAACATTTTGGATTCCCTTTGTATAAGGAGTGTGTGCAAGAAGCAAGTTACCCAAGTTTGATAAGTTATGGGCAGATTGCACACAAAAAGAATCTAGACTTGTAGACCAACAAAAGAGATTAATTGTTGATGAAGAGGAGGCTCTTACAGTTCAAAAGAACAAAAGTAGTTCCTTCAGGAGGAACAATAAAGAAGCTAACTCCGTAAGAGTTCCATATAAGAAGAGATATTTTTCAAAGATTATATGCTACACTTGTCAAAAGTTGGGACACTTTTCCTATGACTGTCCTTAAGGAAAAGGAAAAAGAAAGCATCAAGCACATGTGGCAGAGGAAGAGGAATTTCCTCCCTCAAAGAAATATTTAGCATAAATTAAGGATTACGTACTTTAAGTTGAAGATAGTTGATAGCAAATGGTGGAGTTTGTGGAGCCTCCCCACACACACAAAAAAGATAAGTATTCATGTTTATTTTTAGTATCTTGTTTACTTTAATACTTTATCATTACAAGTTAGATTTTTGTGAGAATGTGAATTAACCTCGTTTTATTTCTGTGTCTATGCAGACTTATGAAGGAAGTATCAAAGAAGAGAATGAAGAAAGAGATAAAACATTTATTTCATGTATGATCACTCATGAGTGTGACAAATAAATCATATTGTAAGTAAGTTTACAAGTCTCAGAAGAAAGAACTTGTGCCGTGACTTGTAGAAGTTAGACAACATGAGAAGGACGTATGATATGGTGACAATCAACAAAAACCAGACAATATCCAGTACTTATATAGGAGCAGGAGGCTCCTAAAGATGTAGAACATAAATATTCAAGATGAAGAAAAAGATAAATACTCAAATATAATGGATGAGATGCAGGTAACTACAGGTTTTTCCAATACCATACTTATAGATGCAGAGGGAGCAGGTTGATCTAGTATGAAGACAGAAAGAAAGAAATATTCGAACTCAAGAAGGCACCCAGGATATTACAGAAGAAAACTTCAAGGATGATGATTAGAAGCTATTAGCTTGGTGCAAGAAGGAGCCATGTCTCCGAGTTCGAAATGAAGGATTGCGATTTGATGTAGTTAGAAAAGCAGATGAATGGTGCCCATATATTTTGATCAAGATGAAATCTATCTAGTAGATGGATGGTGCCCAATAGATGGGTAGCATGGTATTATATCATGAAAAGGTTTTGGACCACAAGAGATTTTTTGATCCCATAGCTAGACCTTCGTAGAGAAGGAGAAAGAGAAAATACCTTCGTAAAGAGGGAAAAAGAAATCCCACAGGTAGACCTTCATAGAGAAGGAAAAGAGAAGAGGCCTTTGTAGAGAAGGAAGAGACCTTCGTAGAGAAGGGGAATGAGAATTTTTCCAAGGTTGGCCTCTGTCCAAGTGTTTAATTTTGGATACTCTAGGGACATGCTAGAATACCCTCGTAGAGAGGGGTGTGACCACCCTCATATAGAGG
>JASDQU011509239.1:37003-47266 GCA_032191745.1 Picea mariana
TGTATCTTTGTCTTCTACTAAAGCATAATATAAATCCTTGTGTGCAACAACTTGTGAAGTTGTTTGGTTAAGAAGACTTCTTCAAGATGTTGGAGAAGAACGAAAGGAACCTACAATGATCATATGTGATAATCAAAGTTCAATCAATATTGCGAAGAATCTGATTTTTCATGCAAGGACAAATCATGTTGAAGCTCAATATCATTTTGTTTGAGAAAAGTTGTAGTCAAATGAAATAACTCTTGTGTATTGTAATACTAGTGAAAATTTTGCTGATATTTTTACTAAGCCTCTTGGAAAGATTAAGTTTGAGTTGTTTAGGGAGATGTTAGGTGTAGAATTCAATCCATTCTCCATTAAGTAGGAGACTTGGAAATAATGGAGTAAGCACCAGTTCTAAGTGCCAGTTGTAAGCACCAGTTATAAGCTTCAGTTGTGAGAGTCAGTTGTAGACGTGTTAAGAGTCAGTTCTTAGTTAAGAGTCTATTTGTCTTTGGTTTGCATGTAACCGACTCGTTCGAGTCTTTTATTATATAAGGATGTAATCTGTCTTCATTGAATAATACATAAGTGAGCAGAGCCTCACCGTGTTGTTTGTTTCACATATTTTATCTTTAGGCAGTGTGTTAGATGAAAGTCTTGTCTGGGTTTACATTGATCTTTGAATGACCTTTGGATAACCTCCCATTGAATTTTCTTTACATAGTATTTTGCATGGAGCTTTGGATGACCATTGAATTTGGTTTACATAGTTTTTTTCATTGAGATTTGGATGACCTCCCTTTGAATGTGGGGTTTTTGTTACAAATATGTGATTGCTGAAATAATCATTTTTGTGTTGTAAGTTAATTCACTGTTTGGAACTCTTAAAGATCATGTAAATTCTCAACATTGAAAAGGCTATAGGATCCTAGTAGGAAGATCAACGCTCTAAGGTATGTTCCTTTTAAAGTATTGGAGAAGGTGGATGATAATGCTTATAGACTTAGTCTATCTACACAAATATGCATTTAGTCAATAGTGAATATGGAAAATCCAAAACTCTATGAGCCATCCATTTTGGATCATCAAAGTAAGGTGCAGGTCCAAGGTGACAAAGAGGACTTAGCACCAGAAGGTTACGTGGAGTTGGTATAAGAGAATGTTTTGTAGAAAAAGCCTGTAACTACCAAAGGGGTAGCATGATCTATGGCAGATCGGGTTGAAATGAGAACTTCCAAGCAAGGAAAAATGGTACTTCACAAGGCAGAGGAAAATTTATCTTACTTCCATCGGTAAAAGATTTTGGAGACCAAAATCCTCCCTAGATGGAGAGGCATGATTCAAAATATATCATTGTATAATTTTTCATCTATATTGATACTTCTGGAGTGGAAAAGTATGAGGAATTGGCTTGTAGGGCCCTTTTTAGTGGTAGGTACAAGTTTGGAGATTTTGGGTCTAGAACCTTCTAGATCTACATTGAGGCATTAAGCAATACTTTTTGGATTCAAAACTCTAAGAGAATATCTCCCATTTCTTGACCTTGTTCTACACCCCTTTCAATTGGACTTCATTTGTGAAGACCATGGCTCTAACAAGTTGACCTACCTTGCCTCCCTCAAGATGGCCTACCTTGTTGAACACCATAGTATTGAGAGTAAGTCCTTTCAACCCCCATTACTCGGACATATGGGGCTAGTCACGTGGGAGTCTCAAGAAGATTCTGGAGGGTCCAAAACCCTAACATTAAATGACGGTTAACCCATGCAAGAACCCTATCCCTAGATGACTATGAGGCTATGTTAAATACTCACTACTAGGAAGAGAGGGGTTTCCATTTTTTTAACATTGTACATGTTCCATGGTTGAGCATAGAATCTAGTAGTGGGATTTGATAACATAACAAAGTAGGCATAGTGTCAAAGACAATTCTATTGTGAATGTCTCTTTCTTTCTATTTGTCTTTTCATAACTAAAGAAAAGAGATAAAAGCATAAGCCTCATATTTCTCCCATATCGGGTTTCTCGGGTCATATCTTGTGTTCATTAGAGTGATTGGTATGTTCATTTTCTTAGTTTTTCATTTTTTGAATTCAATTACTTCCACAAATTTTATCATTAAGCTAATAATAAGATATCTTAGTGTGACAAAATATTCTTATAAAATATCCATGAAAATTTACAAATCCACTCTTGGTTGGATGCAAAGTACACCACCAAAGAATGTGTCTTCAAGTTCATTGGTTTCATCACCAACCAATAATCTTCCAACATTCAAATATTTTTGCAATTGGATGATTCAAATTTAGATTTTCATGTGTCAAATGAATATCATTATTTTTTTAACCAATAGGGTGAGTGACAAGTACAAGAATGGAAAGTGGAAGATAAGTAACGAGACTCCCCGTTATGCACCATTGGTACACTAGAGTTTAAAAACTAAGTTGAGCCTTTCAAGATTAACTTACATAAATATAGTGAGGTAAGTAATTCTTAGGAACAATATTGGGCCTCATGTTTGTCATGGGAATGTTGACAGAAAAATCCTCTAGGTACCAAGTGAGACGCAATTTCCCACCTACAACAAAAAGAAGTCTCAACCTCAATTGCCATGCATTTATATCAGGCATTGAAAAAATAAATCGATTTGTAGTGGAATTTAGCAAGGTTGGTCCCAAAAGTTGCAGAAACATTTGGTGTGTGTGGTTTTTAAAATCTAGGATGACCTATCTGATAAATTACCCAAGTCAAAATTAGTGGTGATTTCATTTTAAATATTACCTGAATAACTCGTGATTTCATTTTAAATATTACCTCGATTGTATACTCCAAATATCACATATGCAATGGCTACTCCACCATCTTCTCCTGGATAGCCCACCCAGAGATGTAAATCCTCCCCATAAGAGGCTATGAAATGAAATTTGTTAACTTATATACACAAACATCAAATATTTGAAATAAAATATTTTTAAACTTTTTAAATGGAATAGAAGAAACATAACAATTACATATTAGGAAAAATGCCTCTTCCCTCGTTTGTTAATGTTGATCATATGCAATGTGGTATTTCTAGTTGTAGGAAGAAGCTCCCAAACATTATTTTCTCAATTATCTTCCCACTTTTCTAGAGTGAAATAATTGAATTATCCTCCCAACCAGCTAGGAGCCTAGTCGGCTTCCTAGCTCCATGAAACCTTTCGGTTTCTTGGCCCTCTGTGCCTGTGACTCCAAGAAAAACAAAGAACGCATGCTCTAAGAATACCATCACAAGAAATATATCTTCCAATAGCTATCCAATCTCTCAACCTCTCAACCTCTTCATCTATTTATAAAGTTTCGATACCCCCTCCCCAAGTCTCCTCAACCACCCTCATTATCAACCATCAACCTCCATTATCTATATGTTTGGGAAAATATAAAATAAAACTAAAATATAAATGACTTGCACAAAATAAGAATAAATAGAATGCAAAGTATTTTTCTCATGCTAGGTTATAAATGAAATTTGACAATTTCCCCCAAAATGTACATGAAAACTCACCATACTCATTTAATTGATCATACCAACCATCAATCAAAGTCAAATAAGGTATTTAATCCTAGTAGATATTTTTGTATGCAATATAATTTACATAGTCATTAAACCATTCAATTAAAAACTTAATAATCTAGTTCAATAATTAATACATTAATTAATTGTACTAGTGTACATGTGCAAGGTATGTGTTCATAGCTAGCATACACATAGCATACAAATGTACTAAAGGTAAATAACCTTGTCTCTAGTGCATATTTCTTATATGATCACACCAAGGCATGCAAGACAACAGATCAAGTAAATGCATCATTTAATAATATTAATGAATAAAATTACAATAATTCATCAATAATTGTTTATCACACTTAAAATATCAAAATGGAATCACAAGAGGGTTTTAAGCATGGTAGGAAYCAAGTGAGTGAAMAACAGTGGAACATCTARTTCTTAATCAATATTATCAACTAACATCGAAGCAWCSTTCCTTCCTAACCTACTTCCATSTTTCATCATATCATTTCATYTRCTAGATTAAGCTGGAGCATCAATTATATTGACCTAACTCTAGATAGAATCCATAATCAAAAGTGTCATACATCTCGACCAGGCTTCCCCTGTAGGAAACTAGCAATCACCATCACACATCTAGGGGAGCATGAATTCACACAACCCTCCCATGACTCTGAGTTCATAGGATACAAAGTGGGCAATACCTCCACCCCTCCTAAAAAAACTAGGGTCAATACGATACTCGGGTGGAAATACCTCCACCCTTCATGATAGAACTAAGGTAAACACCCTATATCGAACCATACTTCACAACTATTGTTCTTAGAGTCACGTCATTAAACAACCACTCTAGACAAGTTGTGTGTCATTTCGAAACCACACTTACCATAGATCATATAAATATTTTAAATCATAAATTAAATCACAAGTACAACTTATAATATATGGTATCTTGTTTATGTCTACGACATCCAAGCTACTTCAACACTACAATCATTTGGTTATTACATAGCTTGTTGACCTGTAGGTTAGTTCACTAATACTCATATCCATGTAGATACACCACAAATTTCATATAATCATATGTATTATATTGACATTCAATTAGGAAATGTATGCTTATTTACAAAATGTCTCACATCTATTATATATACATAACATAATTTTGAACTAGCATACATGTACTAAAATTGTACATTTAAATTTGCATGTTTAACCAAATTACATACCAATCATAATTATGAACATATAACAATACAAGTAGCATTATGTAATACACATCTCAAATGTCTATATTAGTCTAACTAAGTTTGGATAGTTACTAAGAAATGAATTACTAAGATGAGTAAAATCAAAGTTATAATTATCTAAGGTCAAAATATGGGGTGTTACATACACCCACCCTTCAAGAAACTTCGTCCCGAAGTTAAGGTCAAAATGCAAGGTAATAATAATGCATGGTCTTTGCATCTCCCTAGGGTTAACTCTTGAAAAATTATTACTTGGTCACTACTTTGATCGCACTATCATAAAATCATTGCAAAGCTACTACTACGTTAGTAATAAGGGGAAAGATCATTCCATATATAAAAAAATTCTCTAAGATTCATAATTTTATTAATCAAGTCTTTTATGATAGTCACTATAGTTCCAACTGAGTGATAAAACTTCAATTAACTATCATATGCTATAAATTTTTTTTTTATAAAGAATTATAAATTCAAGAGTTTTGTATTCATTCCTTATATATATAAAACAAAAAATTTAAAAATCTTTTGGTTTATCTAAAATTATATCAATCCTTAACCAAATTATATTACAATATAGTAAGTTATTGTTATTTATATATTACCCAATAAAATTTATTTAAGTTAAAAATTATAATAATAATAATTTAGTTTATCTAAAATTATATAATCCTACAAAATTATATTACACTATAGTAAGCTATTGTTATTTATATATTATCTACTAAAATTTATTTATTTTACATCACTATTATTCACATCCTAATAGAACCCTCTTAAATCAAGATCACATAAATTGAAATTGCTTTATATATTTAAGTCAGAAATATATTTACGACACAAATATTTCCAAATTAAGTTCATACATAATGGAATTAATATATATAGGGATCTTCACATTTTAACTAATTCTATTGACATGTATTAATATATCTGAGCTATATAATTTATTTAATATATTTTATTTTATTTTATTTTTTAATGTATGTAATATATTTTATTTTAGTTTTTATTATTGGTATTGAAATGGTCAACTATGTATATATAACTATATATACCATTAAGATGAATTAATGCAAATTAATTATTTTAACACATTCAAACCTTCATACCACCAAATGAATTAACTGTAAAATACTTTGTTTTAACTGCAATAATTTTTTATGAATGCACTTGAAAAACAATCACCACTAATAATTTTTGATGAATGCACCTGAAAAATAGTCACCACTAATAGGGTATGGTTAGAAAAATTGTATGTGCTACTCATGAAGGATTTAACATATTGATGCAACCCCCCTTTCCTTCGGGGTTCTTCGAGCTCCCGGTCTCTAGATCATTCTCTTTGTCGAGTCGTATTGACTCTGCGGGCTCGTGAATGAACCTTTAAATTATACACATGCCCATTTTCTTTCTTTGGCACAAGTCCTGTGATACCCACACCTTCTGTCTATGCATTCCAGTGCTCTTGAGTTCATGGGAGTTAGCTCCTCTTTACTAAGCTCCCTCTTCGCATGTGAATTTGGATGACATCCTCACATGAACATGTGACTCCTTTCTAAACCTCACACACCTCCAATCTCTGATATACTGTGGGACCATCGATCTCGCGATCTTGACGTTATCCTCGATTGACGGTTCAGACCCGTCCTCCCCAAATCTACAAACCAGATCTCTTCGCGATTCCAGAATTCAGGATTTTGAGGTCTCAAACCCTTGCTACCTCCGTCTGGAAATCTTCAGGAATGAAAGATTTTACGACACTTGTCCCTTCAAATGTGCGACCATGATCTCCTCCACTAATCTAGCCTTCAGTACTTTCAAGTCTCAAATCCTCACCTTTGCTGACTGGATATCTTTCGGAGTGGAAGATCTATGGAAATGTATTCTTCCCAATCAATGGTTGTGCTCCCACTTCGAGACTTTGGCCTCCTCAACTAGATCAACAGTCCTCAGACTCCCTCCTCGATCAATGATCAAGATCTTCTCTGGGTCTTCAGAATTTTCCTCCTTCATTTTCTTCCAGAGTTTTGGATCTGGCGCCATGTGTCCTCCACATCGACGACTCTCGTCGTTTCAGATTTCTGGGCTTCGGCGACTTCAAGTCTTAACAACCACAAGTCTCCGGAGTGAATCTTCCCAGAGTTCACGATCTGGTGACACCTATCCAGCCTAGATCTATGATTTTCGTTCACTTCAGTTGTTCGGGTTTCGACAATCCCGAATCTCAAACTTCTCCTTCGTGTTCTCTCAGAGTGCTTTCTCTTGGAGTCCACGATCTTTCTCCACATGCCTCTTCTGGATCTGACGATCTGTATTCTCCTTTTGCCAATCAGGATTTCTCAAGTTGCGACTTCCAAGTCACAACTTCCTTCACATTCCCGACTTCCGAAATGTTGATATTTCAAAGCGCTTCAAATCCAATGGTTCACGCTCCTCTGGATCTAATGGTCCATAACTCATCGATATTTCAGGTTTCACAAGTTATTGTGACTCTTCTCTTTGAATTCTCCGATGTGCGAGTTAGCGAAACACTGCTCTACTACCACTTGTCCNCTCCCTAGACAATCAATGGTCCAGATCACTCCCTGATCAATGACTGTGATATTTTCGCAATGTCTACACTCCTGTGAAATTCTAAAGGGTTAAAACTCGTGCACGTTCCTCTAGATCCAACGACTGTTGATCCAAGTGTTCAGATCCTACGATCCAGATATGATCTTCTCCTGTGCACTCTTATGGGTGTCTGCACGTGAGATTCGATGGTCCATATCTTATCCTCTATGGTTGATCTATGGCTACTGTGCTCCTCCTCCTATGCTGGCTTGGATTTCTTCCTGACTTAGAAGATTTTGTCTATGTTTGAAAGGTCTCGGACTTTGAACTTCTTTCCTGTGAACCCGACTCTTGGTCTCGCTTGTGTCTTTGAAAATGTTATCTCTTTTGAGCTTGACCTCCTCGAAGGTTTTGATCCCCCATGCACACCTTGCAATCTCGTGATTTCATCAAAGTCAGATCCGAAGGATTTCTTGAACAAGAAATACTTCTCTCCCTCCTGGCATCCTTCTGCTCAATGCACACCTTGTAGAGATTTTATTCCCAGAGTGTTCAATAACTCTATTTTTTTATGAACTCAACACGGAGTTCTTCTGTGCACACTTGCACCAGCTCAATGCCCACTTGACAGAGCTCTACAAAGTCCTCGGTAACTTTGGTTCTCTCTGAACTCAATACAAAGATCTTCTTGTGCACTCCTTGCACTTCTGCTGATGAAGGTTCAACGATATCCCTCTTCATCTCTCGCTTGAGGTTATACCTCTGTCAACACACTCTTTGCAGACTGTGTGCAATTCTTGCACTTGGAAACTAAAAGACAAGAAACAATTGAAACTGATGCAATGCTTCACTAGTTACCCATTCAAAACATGAAAATGCATAAAAACATATAAATCATACATAAACACACAATATGTAGGAAAAATTGTTTTTCTATTATCTTTGTGTGTCTATACAGATGATTTACAAAAACTGGATTGTAACCAAGTCCCAGTTCTCTCAAGCTCTCTCTCTCATAACTATTCTACTTCCTAAGGCCTCTCTACCCATACCTCTCTATCCTTCTCTGCCTATCTTCCTTCTAAAATTTGATAGAAGATCTCCTTACAAAAGAGGGTCTATGCGAACTCATCCTCTCTCACCTAACCTCATCTATTATATTGAAGTTTTCATAAATGATTACCTAGACTTGACTATGATCTGGGCCTACTACAAGTAACCTTTTAAGGAAATTCAACCACTACCTATATAAAGGCATGGTCTGACATTTACATCCTTACAACATGAAAATCCGTATAGGATTATTTCAAATTTAAAAATGGGAGGTTCGACGCCTCTCCCTTTCTCCAATGCACGTCTGTGTGTTGGTGTGTTGACACATGTGCCGAGGTGGAGCGATGCTCCTACATCATACTCCTCTGCTAGGAAAAACATGAGCTCCTGCTCATACAGTCCTCTTCTCCAGTATCGAAATCCACCTGGATCCCAAATTCTTTTCTAGAGTTGTCCTCTTGCTCCTCTCCAGCTATACTGTTGCTACTTCTGCATCTTCTTCTTTTGATTCTTCCTTGATACTGTGGAAGGATCTCCTTTGATCAGGTCCCTTTTGCTGACTTCTTCTTGCGCTGACCTCAACATCAGCTTCCTGATCTCCTCTATCACTATATCCAACTACTCCAGTAGTTAGCTCTTCTTATGCAGTATTCTCTGCTGCAACTCTTTCTTCTTATCAGTGGGTAGATCTACTCGATCTCCTATGTTGTCTTTATCTCCCTTTGTGGCATTGAGTTGCCACCCTACTGCAGATTCCAGTCCTGCAGTCTCATCACCAAGTTGTTGCTTGGCTTCTTCCTTTGACAGATCGACTTCTGTCATCTCTTCTCGTGTTGGTATTTCTCCAATTCTCTCCAACCGTTCCTCTGGCTGGTACACTCCTCCATCTGTATCCAACTTGTCCTATTGGATGTGCAAGATTTTCACCATTACCTGTCTCTCTACGGCTTCCAATTCTCCATATAGATCATCAAAATCCATGCTGTTTGCATCCTCTTCTGCTACAAGCTCCAATCTTGCAGTCATTCCTTGTTCGGCTTCCTAGCTGAAAATTTTGAGCAATTCATATGAATGTTATTCTCCTTTTGCTGGGGTAGACATCAATGTCTTCTCTATTTCGTCCTCTTTGATAGTTCTTGCTGGATGTCTTTCTTCTTCTATTGTACTTTAATCATGTGCATTAGCCTCTACCTGGTTGTTTGGTAGGAATATCTTGATCCCTCCAATAATCAGAATGCTCCTTTGATCCTCCTCCTTTGTGATGGAATTATTTAACTTCTCATCGTCTTCATTCACATGGTCTGCAAATCCATATGAATATATCAACACTCCTTGCTGACTTGAACTCACTTCTGAGATCCCAAGACTTTCAAATAGTCTCATTTCTTTCTTCCTACCCACTTGGCAGTCTATGAGATCAACTGATCCCATCTCGTTGCCCACTTGGCAATTTGAACCTTTTGCACTGCTCCCCTGGCAGTACTCGAGGCCTCCACCTAGTCTCTTTCCATTGCCCACTTGGCAACTTGAAAGTCCATTTCTTCCCACCTAACAGTTTATGAGATCTTCATTTGTTCTTTTCTCCTCCTCGTCGCTGAGATTTCTCCCAGTTTCTGGTTCACAGATGTGAATCAGTTCCTCCTTTGTGTCACTGAGGTTTTCAGTATGCCTCAGCCACCTTCTCATCAACCTTCAATATTCTCTGGCCAACAATTTCTTTACTGGCCACTTCGCCTTCTTCTTCATGGGCCATTCATACACCCAATGTGCTTTAGCATTGTGTTGCATTTTGTAACACACCCACTACCATCAATCAAAAATTTTCTTTGTTTTCTCAGTAATGAGACTCCCCGGAGCTTGTAGCGGCAAAATGCC
>JASDQU011509240.1:2156-22545 GCA_032191745.1 Picea mariana
AAAGTGGATGTAATCAGATGTGGAAGGCTTTGTGCTCTAACGCAAGGAAGAAGGATCCAGCGGGCTGCACAGATCTTCTGTCCATTGTGAAGAAGGGTTCTGAGGCTCCATGTTGTAACTGATTGACCGAGATAATAAAGAATAAGAATTGGTGGATGTAGTCCTAGGGTGGGGGTGAACCACGTAAACACTGTCTTATGTGGTTTGTGCTTTGTCTTGATGAGTTCACATGTTATCTGCTAAGTGCTGTGATATGTTTAGATAGATCTACTTCTGCTTTGTGCTTATGATATGTAAGAATATTAGATCTGATCAAGATAGTCATGCTTAGTGATTTTTATGCTCATTCTGATCCATTTATATATGCTAAGTGCTTAAATAATGTAGATTAGTGTGAATGTCACGAAGCTCTGTTTTATCGGCGAAGTGAATAGTGATTTCATATTGAAGAACTGATGATGCTAAGAGTTGTATTAATTATTATAATCACAGATCTATGTCCCAGCTAAGGTTGAAGACACCTAATTCTTGCAACCACCCCTATCTCTACCTCGGGTGAGACTTCATCTGCTTCATAGGTGTCGCCGAAAGGGCCGATAGTTAGGAATTTGTTGGTGCTTTGTTGTAGCGTTGAACCCTGGGTTTTCCCCTGTGCCAACATTTCTAATAATAGAGAAGAAGAGTTGTATGAAATAAGGATGGTGGAAACTCCACCAAACTTAGCAGAAACCACAAGGAGCCTAATGGTTGAGCTTCAAATCTTTAAGGCTGATAATGAAAAGATCATCAGAGAACAAGAAAAAAAAAATGAATTAAATGCATTGTTGCTGCAAAGCCTATCCTATATCCAAATAAAGTTTCAACATGGGCCAAAAGCTAGTGAGATTGAGAGACCTCAATCCAAGAAGACACAAATCCCACTAGAAATTCAAAAGCACGGTCCAAAAAACAACAATACAGTGAAAACTAACTCAAAGAAGGAACAACATGGTGCCAAGAGGCATGCAACCAGTAGGGACATCCATTAAATCCTCTAGTGAGAAGGAAAATAACTCAGAGGAATTTTCCATTGATGAGGTCAGTTCAGAGTCCAAAGGAAAGAGGAATATGTAGAAACATTCAAATATTTCCATACCCGAAGAATTCAAGAAGGCCAAGCCACCTACTTTTGATGGAGAAATCAAAAAAGGGGAAGAAGCAGAGGCATGGTTATTGGCCCAAAATAAATACTTCAGGGTACATGACTACTCTGATAACATGAAGGCCAAAGTATCCATATTTAACCTAAATGGAAAGGCCTCCATATAGTGGAAGGATCTTAAAAATATAACATGTATCCATGAGAGAAAGCTAAATTGAAAGCAATTTGAGAAATGCTTCAGGAAAAAGTACTTATTTGAGATTTACCATGACAAAAAGATAAAGGGTTTCCATGAACTCAAGTTAGGATAGCTCACTATAGAAATTATGTGAACAAATTTCTTGAGTTACTGAGGTATGTACCTTACATCAAGGATGAGAAAGTGAAGATGCAATGTTTTCTTAGTGGGATGCCACAATATTTCCAAGATCAGATTGAATTTCATGAACCCAAAACACTTGAAGACACCATAAGAAAGGCAAAGTGTTTCTATGAGCATCCCAAGCCTAAGATGGAGCATAATAAGGTGTGGAAGAAAAAATACAAGATGGGACTCAACAGGAAAGGATTCAAATCCTCAAGATTTAAAAATTATAGAGGGAATACTAAGTCAATTTTTTAAACTAGAAGTGCAAAACACCAGAATTTTCCCATCCAAAGTGAGAATAAGACTTCTGGACCAGCAACAGAAAATACTGAAGGCCCAAAGAAAGGGCCACTAAGATGTTCGGGGAGTGGATACGAAGACCTATTGAGGGAATTCCCTCATAGTCAACATAATAATAGAAGGGTCTATAATTTCCAAGAGGCCACTACAATCAATGATGTGGCTAGGAGCATCCCACAAATCTATGCAGTGGTTGAGAATTGACAAGAAGATCACCAAGCTTCAGTGGTAGAAATAGAAGATAAACTTCCCAACTACTTTTTTTCAATTTTAATTGACCTTGGATATAATTTGAGTTACATTTTCCCACAAATTGTTGAAGCATGTGTTTTACATAAGGAAAAAAATAAAAATTCATGGTTGGTACAGCTAACCATAAGGACCAAAAGGAAGATAATTTAAGTTATTAAAGCATGCCAGTTTGACATGAATGTGCTACCCACACAAGAGGTTCTAAATATACTTTCACTGGGGTCATTCAATTTGATGATTGACATGGACTGAATGGCTACTCATAAAGCCAAAATACACTACTATAATAAGAACTTAGAGTGTGAATATGAGGAAGGAAATAAAATAATCGTACAAGAGGTGCATAAACCTATATATGTCAGACAAATTTTATCACTACAAGTAAAGAAGTTGATGCAGGAGCATCGCCAACAAAACATGAGTGGAGGACAACTCAACACACTAGCACACATTTTGTAGTGATTTTTGAATTTAAGAAGGGCATATCATGAAATATCTTGAAAAGATTGAAATTAAAGAACATCTTTAATGCTTAGGAGTTGAACCATCGCATGAGGTCGATGGGGAGTGCATTTTATTTTAATGTAGTATCTTGTAGTACATATTCGATGCGTTTGATCCTGTCTGTCCATCACAACTTTTTTTGTAATAAATCCTTAGTATTTGAAGGCTTTTATTTCAATAGGATAGCACTAAGGTAGTTAGAGGGAAAATCTCTATGAACCCTCTTGTATAAAAAAATGTATTTTTTTCCAAATGAGGTTGCTGAATTTTAGTAGAGCCACTAAGAGTTGTAGTTGTTAAGAGTTGTAGATTTGTTGAAGAGAACTGTATGAACCCATGTACATATCATTTGAATGAATATAACAGAGAAAGCATTGTTCCACATGTTTGGTGTTACTGTTATTGTGTCTATCTGAATGAATGAATGGTAGGATTTTTTTTTACTTGCAATTCTATGTTATTACTTGTTCTTATGTTATGAATGCATTTACATGGTTGAATGTATGAATCTGTGAGATATTAGATAAGTTTCAATTGGTTCTCTTCTACGAGCCTGTGTAAGGAGTGCATAGTGTCCGTAAGGTGTGGATTGACATAGTCTATTTCGAATAATAAGCTAAGAATAAATAACGTGAAGCTTTTGTTTGCAAGAAGTGCATAGGCATCCACAAGGTGTGAGTTGATAGAGTCTTTTGAATTAAGAGCTCAAGAGGATTATCTTAAGTTTATTTGCAGAAGAGTGTGAAGAACTATTGCAAGGTGTGCACACTCGCCCACAAAGAAGCTAAGATGTGGAGGAAGACTTGTTGCAAGGCGTGCACAGGGTCAGGATTCGACTAAGTGTCGAAAAAGAATTCTGAGGAGTTAGTATTTCTAAGGAAGAAAAATCTTAGAAGATATAGAGATGAGAATTATTCAATAGGGAGGAGCCCTCAAAGATTCCCCAAATCAACGAGAAAGATCCATCTAGGAGGGAGCGGAATCGTTCCAGACCGTCAGATCCGAGAGATCTTCATGGAGGTTAGCTGTGGATTCTTTCAAAATTTCATGGTTCAGAGAATTTAAAGTGTTGAGAAGCAGGGTCACCAAAGTCGTGAAGCCGCAAAGTGATCCTAGACATTGGCTGTGAGGAGGATACATGGCAGTGGATTAGAGAGTTTAGGAGATAGAGTTTGGGGAAATTGCATGGATCAAGTGCAATCTCCGTGAAGTCGTGAAGGTCGAAGTAGATTTGGACCATCGAATCTAGGCAGACACGCGACAAAAATCCGTTTGTATCGGAAGAAGGTGCTTTGAAAGGAAACAAGGGTGGAGGTCACAAAATCGTCGAAGCCCAAAGTTACGAAGGGAGATGGCCCATGGTCACAACCGTGGTCATATTGGAGAAGGAGTCTAGCACGAGAGATAATACTCACAAATTGGTGTTGCCATAAGCGCTAGAGAGCAGGATCACGGGTAATTTGAACCTGTAGGTAACATCAAAGGGACCTATGTGTCATTTATTTAGGGTCTATTGAAGGCCCTAAGAGACGATTCAGTTCGATATTTTGATGATCCTTGACTGGGAGGTCGTAGAACCCCTAGGAGAGGAGGGGTGGTTGTATCAAGTGGTATTAGAGCCACATAATTGATTTTTTTAGGCAGGAAAGAAGGAGATAGCCTGATATCATCAAGTGGTATCAGATACATCAAGTGGTAGTTGTGTAAAGGAGAAATTTCAACACAATTACACCTAGAAGACGTGCGAAACCACCTATAGAAAATCGAGCTGTGGAAAGGGAGATGAGAGAACTTCGCACAAGGTTGGATGCTATGGAGACAACACAAAGGAGAGAACCTGATGCTGGAGACGTTTGAAGAAGAGGCACAAGCCTTTTAAGTGGATAAAAGAAGCTGATAAAAGCTTCCAGATACTGAAGGAGAAGATAATAAAACAAACGATTATGGTCTTGCCAGATTTCAGGAAGACATTTCAAGTAAGATTTGATGCTAGTGGAGTTGCAATTGGAGCGATCTTGAGCCAAGATAATAGACCTGTTGCATATTTCATTGAGAAGTTGAATGACACTAAGAAGAATTACTCCACATATGATAAAGAATTTTATGCAATAATTTAAGCCTTGAATAAATGGAGGCACTACCTTGTTCCAAAAGAACTATTTTTGTATAGCGATAATCAAGATTTACAATTCATAACCAGACATGAGAAGTTAAATCAGAGACATGATAAGTGGGTAGAGTTTATGAAAAATTTCACTTTTGTCATTAAACATATTTCTGGTAATGATAAAAAAGTTGTTGATGCATTGAGCATGGGATGTCTGATTCTGCAGGAATTTCAAGTGAAAAACTTAGGGTTTGAACACCTTAAGGAGATGTAATGTGACGATCCATATTTCAAAGAGGCGTATGAAGAATGTGAAAATATTGTGCTCATAGACAAAATCTAGTAGACATAATATCTGATTCAAGATGGATTGTTGTTTAAAGGTTGCCAGTTGTGCATACCAAAATGCTCGATGAGAGAGAATCTGCTGAAGGAAAAACATAGTGGAGGTCTAGCTAGACATTTTGGCCATGATAAAACATTTTCAGAGTTGAAAAGTTCATACCATTGGCCAGGTATGAGGGAAGAGGTGAAGAAATTTGTAAACAGATGTAAGATTTTCTAGTATGCAAAGGGACATAGACAAAATACTGTGTTGTATCAACCATTTCCTATTTAAGATAGGCCTTGGGATGTAATAAGCATGGATATCTTGTTGGGATTGCCAAGAACACAAAGGGGAAGTGATTCCATATTTGTGGTAGTTGATATATTTTCTAAGATGACACACTTTGTCCCATGCCAGGAGACTAATGATGCAACACACATTGTAAATTTGTTTTTCAAAGAAGTTGTGAGACTTCATGGGTTGCCTAAGAGTATTGTCTCAGACAGAGACACTAAATTTGTTGGTCATTTCTGGAGGACATTGTGGAAGTAGCAGGGGATGAAGTTGTCCTTTAGTTCATCATATCACCCTCAAGTGGATGGATAGACTAAGATGGTAAATCAGAGTTTAGGAAATTTGTTGAGGAGTTTCTTCACTAAACATCATAGCTAGTGGGATCAAATTCTGTCACAAGCAGAGTTTGCATACAATGACTCACCGAACAAAAGTATAGGAAAGAGCCCATTTCATATAGTATATGGGATGAATCCAAGAGGAGTATCATAGTTGAGAGATCCGGAGCATAAATAATTCATAAGCGCTGGAGTAGAAGACTTCGTTGCAAAAATGGAGAAGCTTCATAATCAAATCAAAGAGTAGTTGCATAGCCAAAATAGAGAGTATAAATGCAGAGATGATCAACACAGGATAAAAATTCAATTTGAACAAGGAGATCAAGTTCCATCACATCTCAAGAAGGAGATATTCCCAAGGGGAACATATAACAAAATGAAGCTTAAGAAGATAAGACCATGCAAGATCCTAAGAAAATTTGATGAAAATGCTTATGAAATAGAGTTGCCAGAAGATGTGGGTATATCGCCCATATTCAACATTTCAGACCTGTATCCTTACAAGAAATATGACAAAGGATCATAAGATCAGAAAGAGATCTAGTGGGAAAAGATGATTCCTATAGCAGAGAAGCCACAGATAGAGAAGATCATAGATCAAAGAATTGGTAAGAAGACCAGGAGAAAGACTTATTTTGAGTATTTGGTAAAATGGAAAGGACACCCGATAGAAGATTCCAGTTAGGTAAATGAAGCAAATATTTAGAAGCATGGAAAGCTAATGTAGGAGCTCATGGACAAGAGTCCATGAATTTTTGTCGAAAGGAGTATGATGCAGGAGCATCGCTAGCAAAACACGAGTGGAGGAAATCTTAGTGTGCTAACGCACATTTTGTATTGATTTTTGAATTTAAGAAGGGCATATCATGAAATATCTTGAAAATATTGAAATTAAAGAACATATTTAATGTTTAGGAGTTAAACCATCGCATGAGGTCGATGGGGAGTGCATTTTCTTTTAATTTAGTAGCTTGCAGTATAGATTCGATGCGTTTGATCTTATATTTTTGTCATAGACATTTATTGTAATAAATCCTTAGTAGTTGAAGGATTTTATTTCGATAGGATAACACTAAGGTAGTCGAAGGGAAACACTCTATGCGCCCTCTTGTATAACAAATGCATTTTTTCCCAAATGAGTTTGTTGAATTTTAGTTGAGAGCCGCTGAGAGTTGTAGTTGTTAATATTTGTAGAGTTGCTAAAGAGCATTGTATGAACCCATGTACATATCATTTGAATGAATATAGCAGAGAAAGCATTGTTCCAAATGTTTGGTGTTGTTGTTATTGTGTCTATCTAAATGAATGAATGGTAGGATTTCTGTTTTACTTGCAATTCTCTATTATTACTTGTTCTTATGTTATGAATGCATTTACATGGTTGAATGTATGAATCTATGATATATTAGACAAGTTTCAATTGGTTCTCTTCTATGAGCTTGTGCAAGGAGTGCATAGTGTCCACAAGGTGTGCATTGAAAAAGTCTATTTCGACTCAGAAGCTTAGAAGATATAACGTGAAGCTTTCATTTGTAAGAAGTGCATAAGAGTTTGCAAGGTGTGAGTTGACATAGTCTTTTGACTCAGGAGCTCAGGAGGAGTAGCTTAATTTTATTTGTAGAAGAGTGTGAAGAACTATTGCAAGGTGTGCACAGTCGTCCACAAAGAAGCTAAGATGTGGATGAAGACCTATTGCAAGGCGTGCACAGGGTCATAATTCAACTAAGTGTCGAAGAAGCATTCTAAGGAGTTAGTAGTTCGAAGGAAGAACAAGATCATAAGAGATAGCGGTGAAAATTATTCTATAGGGAGGAGCCCTCGAAGATTCCCAAATCAACGAGCAAGATCCATCCAGGAGGGAGTGAAATCATTCCAGACCTTCAGATCTAGGAGAGTTGCATGGAGGTTAGTTGTGGAGTCTTTCAACATTTCTTGTTTCAGAGACTTTAAAGTGTTGAGAAGTGGGGTCGCCAAAATCGTGAAGCTGCGAAGTGATCCTAGCCACTGGATGCGAGGAGGATACGTGGCAGTGGATTATAGAATTCAGGAGATAGATTTCAGGGAAATTGTGTGGAGCAAGTGCAATCTCCGCGAAGTCGTAAAGGTCAAATTAGAGTTGGACCGTTGGATCCAAGCGGGCATGTAGTAGAAATCCGTGTGTATCGACAGAAGGTTCTTTGGAAGGAAACAAGGGTGGAGGTAGAAAAATTGTTGAAGCCCGAAGTTACGAAGGGAGTTGGCCCACTATCATAGCCGTAGTCATATTGGAGAAGGAGTCTAGCACGAGAGCTAGTACTCACAAATTGGTGTTGCTAGAAGCGCCAGAGAGTAGGATCACGGGTAATTTGAACCTCAAAGTAATATTAAAGGGACCTATGTGTCATTTATTCAGGGTCTATTGAAGGCCTGAACAGCCAATTCTTTTCGATATTTTGAAGATCCTTGATCGAGAGGTTGCAGAACCCCTAGGAGAGAAGGGGGGGCTGCATTAGAAGTGTTGCAGAGAAAGATTCTCATTATATGCCATACAAGTGCTAGAATCAACTGAAGATAATAAGCCTAGTATTCAAGATCATCCAGTGCTAAGGGAGTACCAATATGTATTTCCAAAAGATATACCAACGTTACCTCCCAAGAGGGACATTGTTTTCTCGATTGAAATCATGCTAGGAGCAATACCAATGTCTAGAGCACCTTATAAAATGAGCATACCTAAGTTGGTGGAACTTAAACTACAGTTGGAAGAAATGTTAGAGAAAGGATACATACGGCCTAGTGTGTCTCCCTGGGGAGAACCTGCCTTATTTGTTAAAAAGAAGGATGGCATACTTAGATTGTGTATTGAATATAGACAACTGAATAAAATGACTATCAATAATAAATACCTGCTACCAAGGATTGGTGACCTCTTTGATTAGCTGAGAGGAGATATAATATTCTCAAAAATAGACATGAGGTCCGGGTACCATCAAGTAAGAATTAAAGATGAGGACATCTACAAGACTTCCTTCATAACAAGGTATGGGAACTATGAGTTCTTGGTGGTGCCATTTGGACTTACAAATTCACCATCCACCTTTATGTTCCTAATGAATAATGTCCTTAGAAAATATTTGGACAATTTTTTTTTAGTTTTCATTGATGACATCTTGATTTATTAAAAGAACAAGGAAGAGCATGAGGAACATATCATACAAGTGCTACAAGTGTTAAGGGAAAAAAATTCTATGCCAAATTTAAATGTGTTTTCTTTCAGAAACAAGTCCATTTCTTGGGCCATGTTATTTCTGAGGAAGGAGTAGAAGTGGACCCTGAAAAGATTAAGGCCATGATGAACTAGCATGCACCAAAAGATGTGACAGAAGTGAGGTCACTCATGGGCCTAGTTGGGTATTGAAAAAGATTCATACAATGGTTCTCAAAGATTGGCCACTCAATCAATTCACTTCAGAAAAAGGGAGTGAAATTTGTTTGCACAACAAATTGTGAAGCTATATTTCAGTAGGTCAAATCTCTTCTAACCCATGCACCTATTTTGAATATTGCTGATCCAAATAAATATTTCTTGGTATGTACGTATGCTTGCAAGGAGGGACTTAGAGGGGTTTTGATTCAAGATGGCCATGTAATTTCTTATGAGTCAAGGAAATTGAATGAACATGAGACTCATTATGTGACTCATGACTTAGAGCTTGATTCCATAGTGCATGCTCCAAAGATGTGGAGACACTATTTGTTGGGAAGAAATTTTGTACTCATGACTGACCATAGTGGGCTGAGATACCTATTTGATTTACCCGAATTGATTATTAGACAAGCTAGATGGATGGATCTTATCAATGAATTTTATTTTGAAATCTAACACATTAAAGGTAAGGAGAACTGGGTATTAGATGCACATAGAAAAAGTATGCAAATCATTCACATGGCTTCCATAAGAACATGTGAATCAAATATCAAGGAAACAATAAAAAAAACATAGGAAGAAGATGAACACTTCAAGAGTGTAAAAGCATACTTGGAACATGAGCCAAATGGGCCAAATTATAGTGGATACCAGCTACTAGAAAACATCTTATTGACCTACAAGGGAATATTGTATGTCCCAAGTTTAGTTGAGTTGAGGAGGATCATAATGGATGAGCTTCATAGAATCCCATATTATGGTCATCCTAGATACTAGAAAATGATAACAACCATAAGGAAGTTGTATTATTGGTCAGGAAAGAAAAAGGACATAGCTGAGTACATTTCCAAATACTTGAAATGTCAACAGGTCAAAGTAGAACACAGACACCCAACAAGGTTGTTGCAACCCTTGCCAATTCCATAATGGAAATGGGAAGTCATTTCAATGGAATTTATCACTAGAATACCAAGGAAAACAAAACAAAATGATTCAATCATGGTTATTAAGGATAAATTGAGCAAAGAAACTCACTTTATTCTGGTGAAATCTACCTAGAAAACAATCAACATTGCTAATATTTTTATAAAGGAGATTTTTAGGTTGCATGGAATTCCAAAGACAATCATATCATATTGGGATGTCAAGTTCACTTCAAAAATTTGGAAAGATTTGTTCACAGGTTTTTGGAATCAATTAGCATTTAGCACAACTTACCATCCCCAAAATTATGGAAAAACACAGAGGGTGAACAAGGTATTATAAGACATGTTGAGGATGTATGCAATGCATCAACCCAAGAAGTGGGAAGATTGATTACCCTTAGTAGAATTTTCCTACAACAATGGCTATAAAGAGTCATTAAATATGAGCCCTTTTGAGGAATTATATGGCAGAAAGTGTAACATCCCAATAAGTTGGGATAATTAGGTAGAATGGATCACTCTTGGACCAGACATGTTAAAGGAAATGGAACTAGAAATAGAAAATATAAAACAGAATTTGAAAGTGTCTCAAGACAGGAAGAAACGTTATGCATACAAGAACTGAACTCAAAGGGAATTCAAAGTGGGATAGCATGTGTATCTTCGGATCAAATCTAAGAGAAGATCCCTAAGAATGGGAACTTGTGACAAGTTGGCACCATGATATTGTGGTCCATTTGAAATTCTTGAGAGAGTGAGACTGGTAGCCTATAGGCTAGTCTTACCTCCCACAGTGAAAGCACACAATTTTTTCCATGTATCTTTGCTTAAGAAATATGTTCATGATGCTAATCATGTAATTGATTGCTTTGTGATTTAGGTGGAACCCGAGGGAGAATTCCAACATGATACTCAATGCATAATAGATATAAAAGAGACCCTCCTTCACAACCCATCCATCATGGAATTCAAAGTGCGATGGAAAATTTTTGGAGCATATGAGGCCACCTGGGAGTTAAAGGATGCCATGAGAAAGGAATACCCATTTGTGTTCACTATTGTAAATAGTATTTACGTTGGAAGGTAGAACATTGAGGATGGTGTTCCTTTAAGGGGGAGGGGAATGTAACACCTTGTTTTCCCCAGTAATTACATACATGTCTAAATGTCGTCATGAGTTGTGGATAGTATGTTTAAATGTTTTGGACCATGATGAACAATTAAAATGATAAATTCATTTTGCTGATAATGAAAAGAAATTGTTGATGGGTGGATTAATTACACAGAAAATGATGCTATGAGAGGGAATAGTGAGGGGAAACCCTTACTAGTTGAGATGATCCTTTCCAGGAAGTACCCTGTTAAACTTAAAATATTCAAAACTATAACTATCATCTATCCCATAAGATTTATTTACCAGTCAAGGTGGTGGTTGGGTGGTCCTCCTGAGAAATCAATGAGAGAATGGGTAGAGTACCCATCTGGAAGTTTATGATCTAACCCATGAATTTGGAGGATTTGACCATGAAATCTTACTGCAGAAGGAAAGAAAAAGGAGGAAAACAACAAACAACAGAGATAAGACACACATGATTGGGTTTGGGGACCAAAACTAAGAAGAGAAGAGAGTATTAAACTCCTATGGTTCTTAGAAAACAAAGGGAAGCCAAGTTATTTGTGTTCTGGGTAAGAAAATAGTAAATACATTATCTAAACCAAGCTAATAAATGGGGTTGTGAATTTTTGGCATTTAGCTATGCACGCTAATTGTTGTGACTCTTTGAGTCAAGAGAATCCACCCCTTCTTGGAGACATTGGAGTTATATCTTGCAAATTTATGTTAGTGAAGGAGAGTGGCCTTCATCTTTTTTCCTCTTTTAATGAGTGAGGATTTCCCTTATGGAATCATCTTCTGGCTAGGGGGTGTCCAACTACAAGGATAGACAAAATATGTTGGAGATATTACACACTCACCTAGTATTTATTTTCCTAAGGTTGATAGTATGTTGAGAACACTTCCTTAGATGAGAATATTCTCTCTAAAGAATAATCCCCTACAAAATAGGGCACTTCTCTTCAGTTCAGAGTCAGTTTCACTTAGTTACTCTTAGTTAGACTATTGGAAGTCACTCATGAATGACAACCTCAATTTTATCACCAACAATTGCATGTGTTTCTCTGACTTCCACACATGTGATTCAATTAACTGATCATTGCATGGATCAATTAACTAGGAATACATGGGAGATTACTTCAGTTTCTATCAATGAGTGTCTCGATCTCTCTATATCACTACTATGGTGACTTCACTTAGCCATGTAGAGTATATCATGTGTATTTTACCATTTTTACTCATACAATCAATACACTTCTATTAATTATTTTCTTTCATCTCTTATCTCCTCTCAATTTGCAAGCTTTGTATGAATTGATGTTATCTATATTCTCTATGCAGGTTTCACCATAATTATACATGGTATCATATCCCATAGGTTGCTAGGAGCAATTCACATAGGTATCTTATTTGTAGGTACATAAGGGAGATGTAGTAAAAAAATATGGATTATTCACCGACAATTCTTCTCACACCTCATAACTACTTCGAGTGGAGTCTAAAAATTATGCATCAACTGAGACGCAGAGGCTTGTACCGGATTACCATGGCTACAAAGGTTGAGTGAACCTCTGCTATCGAGAAGAACAAGTATCTCAATTGCATGGATAAGGATTATGGCCTTTTCTTCGTGTCTATGTCCCCCGAGATTTTGTTTCACATTGGATCTTGGACCACACCAGATGAGATTTGGAAAAAGTTGGAGGATCTCTTTAGAAAATTGGACGAAATGAGAAGCCATATGCTCGAGGTCGAGTGAAATTCATTAGATCCAATTTTTTTGGACAACATCCAAGACTTATTTACGAAGTTTAAGTACCTCCTCCTTTATATAAAGGGATGTGGAATAGACAAATCCACTCAACACAATCAATTAATCCTTTCTATATTAGAAAAACTTGGTCTGGATTATGTTGTTTTCATCTCATTGTTTCATATGAACATATTCACTTCAAGAGCGGCCTAGAAAATGCCGACATTGGATCAATTTATTGAATCCCTCACGCATGAGCAAGAATAAGATCATCAAAATGGGGATAATAAAGGGACCCAATGAACATGCACTTGTTGCGCATGAAAGAAAAAAAACTTCCAATTGAAATTCCAAGAAAAAAGGCAAGGGAAAGGAATATGCAGAGCCAAAGAAGGAAGGGTACTCCAAACCCTTCGACAATTGATCAGGCTCCAAAGGTGGAAAAGGAAATAAAGGTAAGACCAGATGTGGTTAATGTAACCATGATTATCATTTTGAGTCCACATGCATGAAGAAGCAAATTGATCAGATGACACAAATTCTTTAGAAAAACAACCTCAGGGATCACATTCCTGTAGCTACCAAAAAGAATCTGAAAGATCAATCCAAACGAGGTAACTCTCGTGAACTGATTTCCATTGACTATTCTCTTGATGCATGGATATTAGATTTAGGTGCATCCCACCATATGGTAGCAACAAAGAACTTTTAATCTTCTAATTCTTCATGCACGGGTCCTCCCATCCTCATGGGAGATGATACCCAGGTTGAGGTCATTGGCCAAGGGAAAGTAGAAATCCCACACAAAACTTTGAAGAACATCTTACATGTTCTAAAACTCTGTGTGAATCTATTCTCCATTTATCAGAGAACTTATTTTGGTATAGGAAAAAGTGTTAAATTCACATCTAATTTTGCAACCATATCTAATATGTGTGATAACTCCACGATTGTTGTTGGTGAGGTAAACAATCAATATTGTTTGTATACTTTTAGTAAGTTCATTGCAAAATCTGATTATGCTTTACTACTGACGCATGTTGATGATACTAGTAGATTATGTCATCAGAGATTCGACCATCTAAACTTCAAATACATGCAACAACTATGAAAATAGTAAATGGTCACTGTCTTTCCCAACATACATTTTTCCAAAGGATTTTATCAAGGACGTGTTCTTGGCAAACATCCTGAAGAGAAGTTTAAGAAAGGGAAATCTTGGAGGGCCTCGTTTCCTTTGGAGCTCATCCAAAATGATATGAGGGGACCCTTTATTCATTTGTCCATCAACAAAGAAAGGTATATTCTTACATTTATTGATGAATTCTCTTGATACACTTGGTTGTATTTTCTCAGGAAGAAGTCTGAGGTTTTTGAGATTCTCAAAGACTTTAAAGGACATGTAGAGACTCAGTTCGGGATAAATATTAAAATCCTTTTCACAGACAATGGGGGGGGATATGTGAACTGAGATTTCCAACATATTTTTTCAGAGGCATGTATACGACTGCAAGACACAATACCTTACACTCTGCAACAGAATAGAGTAGCCAAGAGGAAGAACAGATCCCTCAAGGAGATGGCCACTTGCATGTTGCATACGATATCTTTACCATCCAAGATTTGGGCCAAAGAACTTAACTATTCCAACCACATTTAGAACATATATCCTCACATATCTATCTAGGACCAGACTCCCTTTGAGTCATGTAGTGGAAGCAAACCAGAAGTCACCCACTTTCGAATATTTAGATCACGTGCATGGGCCCACGTACCCTTTTAAAAGAGGAAACCATTAGATCCACAAAGTACCACATGCATATTCACGGGATATCCAGATGGTGTGAAGGGTTAGAAGTTGCTTGATCCCTCTTCTGATAAGATTATCATTAAGCACAATGTTCAGTTTGAGGAAAATCCCTTGCATGTGTTGTCAGAGCCACATGAAAATACTTATGTACCACCGCCTACACAAAACATCAGTGATGATGAGTCCACTAACTCATAATATGGTTCAGATATGATCTTCGAATCTGATTTGGAAGATGATGAGAATGTCAATGATGAGCATGTAGATGCTGAGCCACCATAGATGCCCAAGTGGGAAAAAACCACCCTATAGGTAGCAAGAGATCTTATGGGGGATCCAATGGATTAGAGGAGAATGAGGTCACAGTTTGAGGATCCTCCTCATGCACTCATAGCTACCAAAATAGTGATTCCCATGCATTTCTATATGGTTCTCGATTCATACCTATAGACCTATGTAGAGGTTGTAGGGAATCCTTTCTAGGAAACCAACATGCAGGAGGAGTATTACTCTCTCCTCGAGAACCATACTAGGGATATATTTTCTCTTCCTTTACATAGGAAGATTGTTAGATACATATGGGTCTATAGGACCAATAAGGAAACATATGGACATGTGAGAATGTATAAGGAAAGACTTGTTTCCAAAGTATTTCAACAGATCCACAGGATAGACTATGATGACACCTTTTCTCTTGTAGCAAAGATGGAATCCATCTAATTGGATCTTTCCATTGCGGTAGCCAGGGGTGGGAAGTTTACCAAATGGACACAAAGAATGATTTTCTTCATGTGGATCTCTCAGAGGATATTTAGATGGAGCAACCACAGGGGTTCATTCATAACTCATCCTTAGTATTCCGACTGAAGAAGTCCCTCTATGGCCTCAAGAAGGCACCTAGAGCATGGAAAACAAAGATGGATGCCTACTTGCTTTCTCAACATTTTTTCAGATGCAAATCAGATCCGAACATCTACATGTTGAGAACCTCAAACTCCTTGATGATTTTAATTATCTATGTTGATGAAATTCTTATCATAGGAATTTTGGCCTCAACAATCGTTGCGATCAAAGACATTCTGCATGATAGGTTCTCTATGACGAACATGGATCGAGTAAAATATTTCCCTGGTCTCGAGATTAGTCAGGATGCTTAAGGAATCAAGCTATCTCAGAACAAGTATGCTTGGGATATCTTGGTTATATTCCACATGAACAACTGCAAGTTGGTAGCCACACCCTTTCTGTCTGGGGTACATCTTAAGGATGGAGGGGATACACCAATGGTGGAAAACTTGTGGGGATCCTTCTCTATCTCACCCACACCTGTATGAATCTCTCATATGCAGTAGGGGCAATTTTCAGGTACATGCAAGGGCCACATGAGCTACACTGGAAGGATGCCAAGCACATCCTTAGACATGTTTAGGGCACCACAGATTATGGGATCCTTTATTGAACAAGTTGTCCATTAGATCTCATGGGATTCATTGTTTTCTATTGAGATGGAGATATCATAGATCACAAGTCCACATCTAGGGACATGATTAGTTTGGGTTTCGGTCCCATCTATTGGTTGAGAAAAAAGTAGTCAGCTATTGCTCTATCATCAATAGAGGTCAAGTATGAAGGAGTGGTCAACATCTCTATTCAAGAACTTTGGCTTCAAAACTTCCTCACCGAGCTTGACATCCAATTTCATCATCTAACTTTCATTTGGTGTGACAATAAAAATACTCTCAAGTTTTGTAGAGACCTACGACAACGACAATAGACCAAACACATCAAGATCCATATGCATTACATCAGAGAGATAGTACATGACATGATTATCGATTTCCGGTATTGTCCATCTACTAAACAGACTGCATACATCTTCACCAAGACATTTACTAAGAAAAAGTTCCACTTCCAGTGTGATCGTCTTGGAGTGAAGGACACAATCGCTTGGAAACTACTTTTTTTCCTTTTTCATTTTTTGCATTGTACTTTGAGGGGGGGTTTCCCTTTTTCCTCTATTTATTTAATGTTTCATTCTTAGATGCAATGTACAATGGGTACCTAACATTTCCTTATTTTTTGGGACCCATTCATCATGTACACCCTAGTAGTGCTTAGAGGGGGTGTTGGAGATATTACACACTCAACTAGTATTTCTTTTCCTAAGTTTGATAGTCCAACATTGAGAACACTTCCTTAGATGAGAATATTCTCTCTAGAGAATATTCTCGTACAAAATAGGGTGTTCCTCTTCAGTTCAGAGTCAGTTACACTTAATTACACTCAGTTAGACTAGTGGAAGTCACTCATGCATGGAAACCTCGGTTTAATCAATGACATTTGCATGAGTTTCTCTCACTCCCACACGTGTGAATCAATTAAATGATTATTTCATGGATCAATTAACTAGGACTAGGTGGCATATTACTTCGATTTTTGACAGTGAGTGTCTAGATCTCTCTAGATCACTACTATGGCAACTTCACTTAGCCATGTAGAGTATATCATGTGTATTTTACCATTTTTACTCATACAATAAATACAATTCTAATGATTCTTTTCTCTCATCTCTTCTCTCATTCACTCAATTTGCAATCTTTGTATGAATTAATGTTAGCTAGATTCTCTATGCAGGTTTCACCACAATTCTACAAAATACAATAGTGCCTATGGTTGGGTGGAAAGATGCTCATCCATCAATAGTTTCCAATTTATATTAAATTCTCATATATGTACTTCAGTATTGAGTTCATACTGTGATAAGTTTCATGATGCTACAAAATCTGTGTTTTGGTTATATGAAAAATTTGATAATCTATCCAAGTAGTAAAATTTGTTGCTCTATGTGCCTGGTTGATTGTAAGATCCAAAGAGAGTTGTGTAAGATGTATTCAATTGCTTTCTTATGATTTTTTATGATTTTATAGACTGCTGCAAGAAATTACTTGCAACTCTGAGTAAGAACAAAGTGCTAGTTGGGCAATTGCAACTTATTTGTGTGAATATAACTCATGGGTTAGTAGTGAATATTAAGTTGTCAAATTATTCACATAACATTTGAAGTTATGAACTTATAATAAAATATTGACCATAACCTTGGTCTCATAAGCTTAGGCTATTTATTTGAGAGGATAAGGTATTTTAACATTAGGAATATGTAAATGAAATGAAATTAGAAATATTTACTTTTGTATTTAATTTTATGGATAAGGTATTTTAACATTAGGAATATGTAAATGAAATGAAATTAGAAATATTTACTTTTGTATTTAATTTTATGTCTTATTAAGACATGGTAAGAATGAAATTATTATCTAGATTTACTCAGTAAAACTATGTCCAAAGGTAAAAATTTGAGATAGTGGTTCTTTCCTAAATAATATTAAAGATTTTCTTGAAGATAGGTGGGAAATATGTTTTGGTAAAACAAAACTTTTACTGTGGAAGGTTTTACCTTAAAGAGAATTTATTTTTCCTGGAAAGAAATTCAAATGAATAAATATATATGTGTATATATTTTAATAAGGTTTATTAAGAAAAATATGCATGTTGAAGGATTTTTTCCTTTTTCTGGACAAGGAAATAATTTTTTCTTAAGTTTACTAGCCGTAAGAATTCCATACTGCAGAAAGGTCGCTGTAATCTTTGGGGGAGAAACCACTATTAACGTATTTCTGTTTTATTTAATTTAAAATGCCTGGAATTATTTTCCTTTTTCCTCAACATTATGAAATATATTATTAATAAACTCCAACAAGAGCTATTGTGCACCAGGAAGTTGATATTGCAAGGTGAAAATGCTACGTGAAATCCCTAGGGCCGATTAATAAAATAAACATAAATCTATAATCTTGGAGAAATCTTCTTTGAGAATATTTATTTATTAATTATTTTTCAAAGCCTCGGATATTCTTTTTATTTCCCTTAATATTGCAATATTATTAAACCCATCGGGCAATCTTACCCGGGGGATGACATGGCCAGTATAGTATTATATATTGTTATTATATTAATATAAAAACCCCATCAGGCTATTGGGCACCAAGGGATTGAGAATAGAGGTGCACGTGATAAGTGATAGACCTCGGGCTTGATATGGTCGACATAGTATCATTTTAAATTAATAATATTAAAAACTCTCACCGGGGGATCACACACTGGGAGGTGGAAATGTCAAGATGCGAGTGATGGGCCTTATGTGCGGGGACAATATATAATAAATAATAATATTAAACTCCCCTCCCACCAGAATATCACATACGGGGAGATTGAGAGATAAGGGTGCATGAGATAAAAGGTATGTGCGAGACCAACATAATTAATGGTGTAATTAAATCCCGGTGTGAAGGTAGGTTTTACAATTAATATACTCAAGGTAAATTAAACCCTCGGTATTTAACGAGATGGTAAATTAGACTAAGAATAAATGTCATTATGGGGGATATTAAATTAATGAGGATTAATTAACATTAATGTGGTTAAAGAAATAAAACTCCATGAGATACTAATGTAATGATTAATTAAGCTAATAATATTATTAGGTGTGAAGGGTGCCAATTCGCATGTGACACATGTCAAGCTAGGTGGTGGGTCCCAATTTGGGCCACATGTTCAGGATGCCAGCTAGACTACCAACATATCGCCTATGGGGAATGTAAGTCAGGTGGTTTTGGAATGGGTGGATACCCGGTAGCCCGATATCATCATGTCGGGTATCGATGGAGTGTAAGTCAGGTGGTTTGGAATAGGTCAGTACCATATAGCCTGATATCGACATGTCAAGTATCAGTGGAGTGTAAGTCAGGTGGGTTGGAATAGGCTGGTACCTGGTAGGTTGATATCGACATGTTTGGTATCGGTAGAGGGTAAGTTAGGTGGTGTTGAGCGCGAAGGGGTCGAGGGCCATGGTGTATGAATTACCACGTGGGTGACATGTCATTAGCCACATCAACAACCATGTATGCGCCAATTGAATCCACGTGGATTCCATATGGGTGCCACTTGGATGCCATGTGGATGCCACATGGGTGTCGCGTGGACATGAGAGGGTTTAGGCAATAAGGCCCGATACTTTTGGAGGCCATAAGTTTTGATCCAAATATTGTATTTTGTTGGCACAGGGACATACCCAAGGTTCAACGCTTCAACATCGCACCAACAAAACCCTAACTACCGACCCTTTCGGCAACACCTGCGAAGCAGATGAAGTCTCACTCGAGGTAGAGGTAGGGGGGGTTGTAGGATTCAAGTGTCTACAACCTAGTTGGAACACAGATCTGTGATCATAATACTTAACAGAGAACTTAGCAGTTAACATTCATTAGTCTTTAACCCTTTATTCACATCGCAGGTAAAACCCTAATTACAGAACAACGCAGTATTCAACAATATCTAAGCATATCTAACCATTTAGCACATAACATCAACAGATCTAGCATTCATCTAAGTTATTAAGAACTAAGCTACTATATCAGATGCATGTAACATACATAAAGATTCAACACTAAGCATAAAACACATTAATGACATAAATTAATCACAACACAGGATATACATGGTTCACCCCCAATGTGGGGCTATGTCCACCAACTCTTCTTCTCTTTATTATCTTCTTTCAATGCACAGATCCACAAAACCAACTTTGCATAGGACATGAGATCTGTGTGCACCTCGTCAGATCCTCCTTCCCTGAACTTGGCACAGCATAGAGCCTTTTTACAATCACTTGCATTTAGCTTTGCAAGTTCTC